>JAMQGT020010098.1:0-65223 GCA_024447675.2 Pterophyllum scalare
TGGTTATCATTACTCATTCAGCGTATTGCTACATGGCAACATTTAAATAAAGCCATGACTGCAAAAAAAAAAAGAAAGAAAGAAAAAAGTAAAACATTAGCATTTGATTAACTGTTTCTTTTATTTGGCAGATAACAGTGAAGCAACAGTAACATCTAACAAAAGACTTGCATTAGTACTCGTTTATGCAACTAAAGAGCTTTGCCCTCATTTAAAACCATAGTTACGCTGCATTTTGTTTCTTTTTTTTTGTCTTCTCTCTCATCAAGTTATTGGTTCTGCTATGCCACAAAATCAAGACACTGGCACTTCAACAAAACAAAGTGGGAGAGTTCAAATAAACAGAAAACACAACTATAGTGCAGTAATGTGGTAGTTATTTTACCGTTTCAGCTCAAACATACTTGTAGTACAAACCACACCATGTCTACGTGGAGGACAAAAGATGGTAATGTGGTCCAGCTGTAGTCAAAAATTAACAACTCTAACATAATGTAGTATCTTGGTGTCGAGAATTTATGACTCGATTGTTAGTGCAGTGAGCATCTAATAACATAAATTGTAGGTAGAGGTGAAAAGGTCTCTGATACAAAAACACCATTTAAAAACTGATGCAATTATATCCTAGCATGCATCATTCAAAGGTGGCAGTTTTGTCCCGTTGTCCAGCTGCTTCTTCTCAGCACAAACTCTGGGGTGTGTCTGTCAAAGTACATGCAGTAAGAGGCTTTGGTCACAAGCCATTACCTTATGGTATTCACCACACAAGGTCTATGAAGTCAAGGCAATCGAGTCATTAAAACAGGGCCTCAGGCCACAGCAACCACACACTAAGAGTTGACTAATTGGATATACCGAAAAACAAATTCTTAATAGGGATGTTGCAAATTGTTCAATAAAATATTATAGTTTTAAGCCTGGTGGAATTATCTACAATCCTATCTATCCATCTATCCACACACACATACATATACACACACACACACACAGGCAGTGGTGTCAGGTCTGCAGTGGGTTATGGGAATAACATCGTTCTGCTAAAGTGGAGCCAACGTGAAAACGTTCCAAACGCTGATCAAAGCTGCATACCTGAGCACCCCTATTAAGGTGATAAAATCTAGGAGTAAGAGAGGGTGAAAACAAAACCTCACACTGTGGTCAAATTAGTTCAACAAAGGAATGTGTGATAATGAGAAAATTCAGTGTTTTTATAAGTGCTTTGATTGTTTCATCATATCAAAAGTACCAGAAATGACTTGTTTGTGTTAAAGCAGCAAACTCTGTGCAGCTCTGCACCAAAAGTCCGCACTGGCTTTTACTTCTTTTGAATGAACAGGGACTCAATTATTAAGTATAGTTGATGGCAAAAACTCTAGTAACTTACTGTACAGATCAGGTTATTAAAAACACACAAAAAAGAATCTGGGCTGCAGTTTGGAATGTGTATAATATACACAAGAGCTCTTCAGGATTACCCGTTTCAGAAATTACAGCTCTGAGCAAAATGACAAATGACCCACCTGGAGCCAAGAGGCGGCACAGCATAGAAACCAAGCAGCGCCTCCAAAATACTTTACCTGCGGACTGAGCCTCAACCACCTCTGGCCCAATGCCAGCTTGCCAGCAGCGTCTGGCACCTCAGGTCCCAGTCACACCCTAGTGGTACACGCCGGCAGAGCCAAAACTTTATGCAGACTCTCCGAGCTGGACTTCAAAATATCAAAAGGATCAGAAAGTGTGTGAGAAAAATACTGAGATTGGCAAACTGTAAGCTGCCGACACGAACGGCCTCAACACGCAACACCAATAAAATTCAAAACTTTGATATATGGCGTCTGCTTAGAAACCCCCACCCACCCCCCACCAAAAAAACAAAAACTAACCAAGTGAGGGGATGTTCACATGGGGCTCCCACACAGTCTGCACAAACTATCCTGGATTATCTTCACATTCCTATGCTGTTCACTCATCTGTAGGCGCTTTCACTTCAATTTTTCTAGCATTCATAAATGCATATGAATGCACACACAAGCCACAAATCTTGAGTGAAATTGTCAAAATAGTGATTGGAATGCGTACTAGCTCCTTAGTCATTTTATATTCAAAAAAATTCTAGGGGGAAGGAATTTAATTACTTCTGAAAACAATACAGAGATTGACAGGAAATAAAATGATAATTTCTAGTTCATAATACGCATCAAAGGCAGGTAAATGTGAGGGAGCAGGAGGGGAAAAAAGCAAGCAGACAGTACAACATAAAGGAGAGATGGTAACGAGATAAAGAAGAATAAGGGACAGAAAAAAATGTTCCTGGGGTGGTCTCCTTCTCAGGTTTCTGAGCATGAC
Organism: Pterophyllum scalare; assembly: GCA_024447675.2. NCBI lineage: Eukaryota > Metazoa > Chordata > Actinopteri > Cichliformes > Cichlidae > Pterophyllum > Pterophyllum scalare. The sequence goes on from JAMQGT020010098.1 coordinate 2,347, forward strand.
GTGAGATCATGTCTGGCCACTGTTATAAGGTCTCTCCATAGACACGGGGCTTTGTTCTAATTCATGTACTCTGAGGGCAGTTACATGGGCTGATTAATCGAGGCAGGGGTCGCTCTACAGGGAAGATTAAACAGCAGGATACAGGATTCAACTTTGCCAAGCAGAACTACTGCAGCCAAGTGCCTAGGCATGACCTAAAGAGCTGATACACAAAAATTGTGAATACCAAATGCACAACGTTTTGCATACAACTAGTCTGAATACCAGGTTTAGAAGTTACCCATGAAATTAAGCTTGATACTGCGTTAACACCAATAATATGGAATATCCTTTTAACGGTGGATCAATGTTATAACCACATGCAGTGTCCAGTTCATTAGGTATCAACTTAGAAATCAATAATAAGCTATTTCTATAGGAGAGTTCATACAAAACAAATTTGGTGCTTCACATGTATGCAAAGGGGAAAAAAAGCCTATACAGTAAAACCTACATTTATAAATTTATTTATATATTAATGTGGTAGACTGACTATTAGATTTTCTGTTGTTTACGCTACCTTTACAGTACAATAAATGCATACATTTCCACAGCCACTATATTACTCTGCCGTAGTTCTAGATACTACCTAAAAAGTAGATCCAACATTAAAAGAATCAAGCATCCTCATTCAATTAAATTTAATTCAATTTTATTTATATGGTGCCAATTCACAACAGTCACCTCAAGGCACCTTATATTGTAAGGTAAAAGACCCTAAAATATTAGAAAGAAACACCAACAATCACACAACCCCTATGAGCAAGCACTTGTTGACAGTGGGAAAGAAAAACTCCCTTTTAACAGGAAGAAACCTCCAGCAGAATCGGGCTCAGGGAGGGGGCAGCAATCTGCTGCTACTGTTTGGGGTTGAGGGGAAAGAAGAGCAGAGAAAGACAGTGCAAAAGGCAAACTATAGGAGAGTGAACCAGCGCTTAATAATTGCTAATGATTAATAATTACAGTAGCAATGTATAAACACACAGAATGAAATGAGTGAAAAGAAAATGCTAAGTGCATCACGGGAAGCCCTGCAGCAGCCTAAGCCTACTGCAGCGTAACATAATTATTCAGGGTCACCTGATCAGCTCCAACTATAAGCTTTATCAAAGAAAAAATTAAATTGAATACATCTCTGAGTCACCCATAACAACATAACATTTGGCATCCAGGGAACTGAATATGAACGGTAAAAATGTGTGTCATTCTAAACTTACATCCAAAAAGTGCAGCAACTGCTTTCAGACTCCAGTTTCTGCACACTGCATCATCACAAAACATTGTCAGCTCTCCACTGGTGCAGAGCTTCTTAAGATACGAGTCTTCCTAAAGATTCAGTGCATGTCAAACCAAATGTACAAAACATACATTTTCCAGATTAATCACCGGGGCAACAGGTATCAACCATACAAATAACATGGCAAAAGGGATTTTCATAAATGCACAGTTATTAGCACTGAAGGTCATTACAGACTAGAATAATGAGTGCACCAGTGTAACACAGCACTGCTACAGCACAGCATTCATCTTTATGGCATGAGATGATTAACTGGATGCAGGATTTGTGTTGGCTACTTCTGCGTGCCAAGGGAGGTAACCTGGGAGCTGTGGTGAGGAAGAAAAACAGCAAACCCATGCTCGGCTAAATTACAGAAATATATAAGGACATTTATGCACAGTCATATAGACATACCCATGAGGATGGAACAAATAACACAGCTTGAGACATCACACATTGAGAAGTTCGTTCATTCTCGTCTAAACACCTGAATGATCTACATTGGCAAAGCTCTGCAACTGTACACAAGTGGATTATATAAAAAGGAGGACAGTTTTTGAGTTGTGACCCTCATTTGCGGCAGGAAACCTCAACACCAATGTACACACATAAAATGCACAGGCGTACACAAATTTCCTCTTTTGCCTGTTCAATCTATACGAAAAGTGTCTCACAAAACTGCAAACCTGCCTGACAGAAAACTGAAAATTAGTATAAGCAGAGTAGGGAGAAAGCCAGCGAAAGTTTAAGAAAAAAAAAGGAAAGGAAGAGAGGTTTAAAGTGTGAAGAGGAAGGAATTAACCTTTTCTTAAAGTGACCCATAAGTGATAAAAGCAGAGAGAGCTGGTGTCTGAGGTCGAGGGTCTCTGGAGAGATCAAAGGCAGAGACGGAAAAAGACAGAAATGCAAACAAAGATTACACATGTGCACCTGTTGGTTTTGGCTCACGTGGAGTGCAAAGCTCGCATGTAGAGCTTTAGTCAGGGAAAAACTACAACTCTCAGAGAATCCACTGATCATCTTGGACCTAATTTATGCATTAAAAAAAAGATGTGATCAAGTGGTTGGCACGTTAGCTCCAAATCAACCCCAAAAACATTACAAATACTTGCGTGTCACACATTTTCACATCCATTACTCATCAGTAACCAGCAAAGGTACTCACCCCTGTTCCTTCATGTTTGTAGAGTCATTGAGTCAAAATTATTCTAATTTTACCATCATGCTTATGTGTAATATTTTTAACTCAACACATCACACAAACCACACTAACGCAACAAAGCAAGACAGGGGCAAAGAAAGGCTTTAGTTAGCTAGTACAATCAACATGATGCCTACAAGCTAACTAGTGCTACCCTGGTACGCTAGAAGCATCAATGCTAAAATAAAGCTGCTGCTTTGCTCTTTGGGTGCTGGGTAATATTAAACATACACCCCAAATTTAATTAAGTCTTGAAGGAGTCCTGAAAGACTTATGAGGGTGTCTGAAGTCACCTAATATATATTTTATATATAGCATGTATGTTTCATTTATAAAATTTCCATTACAAACACAGCCTATAATAGACCATGTATACCTCCACATTGGTGGGAACAACATCGGTGGATTACGGTAGGAAAAACCACTGTTATCTTATGTGGATAATTTCATTTTAAGTCATCTAATTTTTAGAGCATTTTTTACTGAAACAATTTTATGGTCCAAAGTTTGGACACACATACATTTATTTTAAACTTAACCTGAATTATAAGTAGTAGGCCTCGAAAATGTTAAACATATACATGTTTTTCAAAATTATTTTCTCAGTTATAATTAAAAGTACCATTAAAATATCTACTGATATTTGTGTTTTTGTGGTACAAGTTGTCATATTTCCTCAAACCAACATGAAAGTTGAATTTTTAAAAGAAAATTGAATTTATTTCCTTTTTGTGACTGAATTTCATGTTAAAATACTCTACACTGATGCATAATAAAGTACGTAAACTAAAACTGTATACCATTCAGAAATTGTCAAAAATTGTCCTTTGCAATGTGAAGTTTTTTTTTATTAGTGCCTGCTCAAATGTGGGACTTTACAGGACTGCTTGATTTTTTTTTCCTCCACATTTTAATTACCCAATACTCAGACATTTTCTGATGTATCTGTCCCAAATTATAGACCATGATTCACCTTTATGATAAGAAAGGCCAGTGAAAATTTCAGGTTTTTATCTTTAATAGTTTTTGAGGTATTCATGCTCAAACATTGCCTCAGATTTCAAAGTGTGAAAAAACATGCTGGAAGTGGCTCCATGGACCTTTTTTTTTTTAATAGGTTATTATGTATCCTGAACAGTGTTTGATATATGAAGCTAACATTTCACAGCAGTCATTATATATGGCCAACCTTTAGACCATAAGATTTTTTTTGGGCAAGACCTATAGTGATTTGAGATGGGATGACCCATATTCATGTTGAATATTTACAGTATTTTTCCTCCCTACAGCACTGCTTACTTGCACCCAACTATGTGTACATACCTATTAGAAGGAAGGTTTTAAATACACATGCATATGTGGTTCTCTTTAGCTCCGAATTGAAATAAAAACAAAATTCCCGTAGGGCAGACCAAGTGAATGTACACAGTAAGGGCTAATACACAAAGAAGAAAAACAAAGTAAGCCATCTCCCTTATTATCCATAAATAAATGAATGAATCATCTGGAACCAGCTGAATAAAGACTAATTTCAGCCCCTGGCAGATTCTCATGTCTTTTGCCAAGTCTGTGAAGTGTTCTCACCACAGCAAGTAGAAGTCTATTGTTTGCATTGAAATTTAAAGAAACATGACTGGCAAGGTTAGGATATTTCTTGATATACCTGCAAATGCAGCTCTCTCACATCAAATTAAGAGAAATTTTTTTTTTTTTTAAATGCATCAATGGCAGGTTCACATCACTGAAACTACACGCCTGCAGCAAATCCCAACAGAGTTTGAGTTTTTGAGTAGCTCGGAGTACTGTTATAATTAAAGGGTCCACTTTACTCAGGGGTCACCTGAAATTTTGTACAAATACAGGACTCAAGTTGAAAACCAATACGCAAAACTCTCCTATATGCAAATTAAAAAAAAATATATAGTATACATTCATTAAATCCCTAGCAAACTACAGGCGTGTGCGCGCGCGCGCACACACACACACACACACACACAGTTACATCAACATGTCAACTTTTTTTTTTTGGGGGGGGGGTGTCAGCTGAATTTGCATCAGTTTTTGGGGTTTTTTTCCTGAGCTGTCTAAACATTGAAAACCTATTCAGATTCATGAGTCGATCATTGCTGTGTGCAGAAGCTTGAGCGTGAGTGCTTTCAAAAAGGGAGAGAGAGACAGTTCCCCAAGGACATGCACAAGTTTCTAGTATGTAAATGGCAAGTGGCTGTGCTGCTGTAAAAGCCAGGAGGGGGAGAGACACGCTTCTTTGATGATGTATGCAGGAGACATATGACGACTCCTCTCGAAGAATCACCCATTTGGCATTCCTGCTGTGGCGGTCAATGTGCTTGTTTTGGCACCTCATTAAACACCAAAATAATATTCACATTCTAATGGTAGGTAGGTAGAGAATATCCATCCAAGATTTTACACTTACTATAAAGTCAGTATCATTTTTCATCTGAATGCCTTTACTTGTTTCAGTAAGAATTATACCCAGTTAAGACACTTCACTCTCATTTTTCTTCATTATTCATACTTTACAATATACAGTCACATCACTAAAACTAACGCAGTGCAAAGGAGAGTAAATCAACACACGCACAGCCACACACTACACCAACAGCGAACTGTTCCCACAGAGCTCAGTATCAGCCTAACGGTGCTTTCACACACAGACCAGGTAACACTGACAGACTAACATTCCCAGGAAAGGTAAGAGGTGTTGGCTGCACTCCTGTGACGGAGCAGGATTAAGACTGCTGCACACATCAGTCGAGACTTTCTTTATTTTGCATCAAGATTTTTTTTTAATCAACTGTGAAACTGCATCACTTTTGCCAGTTTCACAGTGTTTAATATGCGTTTAACACCACCGTGGATTTGTGATTTATAATAATTTAATGATGCTTTCACGTAAATGGTTTTACCCAGAATCTAGTCCTGCGATCGTGTTTACAACAGCCAGAGACAAACCTGATCCAACTAGACCACACAAAAGTCACATCTCTTACTTTGCGGTGCAAGATTACAATGGTGTGGAATGCGCACATCTGCAGTTTCAGACCAACTTGTGATTGCAATTGTTATCTAAAATACACAGCATGGCCACACCCACCCAGCATCCTTATATATCTACAAAATTAAAAAAAATAAATAAATAAAAACAAACAAACTTTTATTAAATGGACTGAAATCACAGCCTGTATTTAAAACAGGCCAACTCTATCAACAACATGGTGAAGGCCACATTGCTAAACTAAAGCCTTTGCAACAGGCTACAGTCATCTTTTATATACAGCCTGTGATTTAAATCTAAAACAGGAAATTCCATGTGAGAAAACTGCTAGAGGCAGCCACACAGCTGGCAGAGAACTGTGAAAAAGGCAGGACTAAATCAGATGCCTATATGCAAATTAGTCATGAAACTCTCCATTCAGCTTTACTGAAATCATCAATGGGAGCATGCAGGCACATTTGCATAGGCTTACAAGCAATCAAGAGCAACAAAACCTGTGAAGTGTCTCACATTTTTGACTGGGCCAGGATGGGCAAGGCTAGTTGTAAATCTGAAATGGACGCCCGGAGGAAATCTGAAAAGGATGAGCATCAGACACATTCTGCCAGAGCAAATGAAACATGAGCTCTCAGCTTTGTCTAATTCCCAGGCTACACAGCCAGAGCATATTTTATGAAAACATGCATTTACATATCACAATTGTTAAAAACTAAGTCTATAACAAGTAAAGAAAAGCTGCACATTGTCCCCCTGTTCGCTCGCCAACAGATGCCAGGAGAAAACCTGGCTGGCTGATGGTACCAATGCCTTGGCTGGAATATTTGAGAATAACTGGCATGATACCAGCCAACCAAACCTGACAAAAGCCCGGTCTTCTCAAAAGTAAAGATCTGGGAGACAGAAGTGTGAAAGTCCAGAGAGGAGGAGTCGATGAGACAGGATAAAATTAGACTGTAGGGTTCTTGTAGAAAGCGTTAACTGGCCTTCTGCCAGAGAAAAATACAAATGAATGAGACAGACCAGCTTGCCAGGCCAGTGGCTCAACATTAAGACCCCTCAGCTAGACTGCCAGGACTGATTTCACAAATGCACACTGTCACTGTCTGCTGGAATGGAGACAGTTCCTTCTTGAATCAGTTTTCTGAACTGGGGAAAAAGAAACATTCAGGAAGGATTTGGTGAAATTAACACCAAGTCATCTGGGGCGCCATCTCTACTGAAAAATAGTAAAATCGTTTAAAGGGATTCTCCACAGGTTGTCCTGCACAGAAATCAAACATCTCATTAAGATAAGGCATGGATTCCAGGGTTCAGTACAAGTCACAGATTGGATTTTTATGAGCACACAGACACTGATTCAACACGGTCAGTTTCAGTTAAATATAACTAGCTGCTTGGCTAGTCAGAAGAGATAAATGGTGTAGATTTCCCCGTTTGATAAGTAACGGTAATTAACACAATGCACCCGCACAAGCGTCAGTGCAAGCAACACCGCTGGCCACTTACGTAGGTTACGTTGTAGGGCCGCAAAGACTCAAGGCTGCAGCATAAATCAGGGCTAGGAGTATATGGAGCATAATGTGACCAAATAATTTTAACAACAATTGTTTTTTGTCAATTACATTGTTTTTTGTGATTGTTTGGAGCCAAAATCAAATTGCACAGCCCTACTCCCACCCCAAATTTTCTATGCGCCGATACTACACTGCAATAGATACCACCCAATGTTGTCATACTCATCATAAATTACTAGATCACAAAGACTAGAAATGTATTTTATTTGCTTTTAAAAACTATACAATAGGATTTTATATTTTTATTTTAAAAATTAGATCCACATGAACAGATAATGGCACATATACTCTGGATACAGTTTATTCAGTTTATGTACACTTATAGCATCGTTTAAAAAGAAAAATAAAAGAAAAATATTTGCCTAGACATGAATTGTATGTGTGTGTGATTTTTGTTTAGCATTTGCAGTTCACTTTGCATTATTGTATTTTAATTTAAAACAGAAAAAGACAATTCTTAACAGTAACTGTTTATACCAGATTACAAATTTAATCATGATAGAAAAATTCACTAAATTTAAAAAAATTTAGCCAATTATGAGACAGGGAAATTTTTTTTTTCTTGAAGGGGGGGGAGTTCCAATGAATATTTCCAAAAAAGTTTAATCAATTTTCCTTCAAACACTCTTGAGTTATATTGCCCACAGTCAGTCAGATAAACAAACAAACAGCGGTGAAAACATAACCTCCCTCCACCGATCTGTGGGCGAGGTAACCAGGACAAGCCAACTGTTTGTTGCAACTAAGTCAAACAAGCAGAGACCACAAAGAGAACCTGGACAGCTGCACTAAGACAGCCAGAAAAAACAAACTGGTAAGTTTCTTTAAAAAAACTAAATGCCAACATGGAAAATGTGCTGCAAGATCATTTTAACCTGGTCCCTATGCAACAGCAGCAATATGACGTTATGAGTCAGGCCTCATGTGAGTCATTATGGTTATTATTGGGCACTAAGAGTACATTAACAACCCAAGGGCTCCGTTATCATATCCAACTTAAATGAGCTCTGTTCTCTGCTGGGGTGACATCTCAGCAGGAAGGAAATGGCCACTCTAATGCTGAGTGCAAACCTGATTTGACCAAAAAACCATTACACTGTACTGGCATATCTATGCGAAGTGTACACAGCATGCCTGGATTTTTCATTGTTTATCCAGGGAACAAATATCATTTTGCAGGCTTTATTTCAGAGAGCTGCACTGTTTGGTGATCTTGAGTAAAGCTGACCATCTCTGTGTCAAACACTGAGGCCTGTTTGGCTTTCCTAATGCTCATGTTCCATTACTCTGGGGTCAGCCTAAACCAAATAAAGCACTCGTTTTGGTAGACTCTGAGACACTGATAGCTAAACAGTGGTGCATGCAGCTTTTTATGAGTCTCTGTGTTTATACGACTTACGTGCATGTATAGGCAAACATAAAGATGTGGGTAGTGCAAGAGTGTGACTGTAGGTATTTACATGTGTTTAGAACACTCAAAGCATCTACCCATGTTTCATCTCATGCTCAAAGCTCTGACACTCCTCCCTGCCTCCTAATTAGCAAGCTGTAGCACCATTCCCCCCACCTCCCCCTTGCCATTTTCTGTGCAAGAAAAACAACACTGCATTTCTTTTCATCTTCTGATCAGCCTTGTCTTACAGACACAGACGGAGGCAGAGAGTCCAAAGTTCAACTCATTAGCCCAGGTCACTTCCTGATTCATCTTCAAAGGCAGCAAGCCAGCAGCGGACAAAAGGCAAAGGACACAGTTTCACATACCACCACCCACAGACACAATTACACCAAGAAGCAGGAGAAGATGGAGATGGTGGAGAAGAGATAGACAAAGAAGAAACTAAAAATAGCCTTCACTGAAAGTCTTCCAGTTATGGTGACACCAATGACTGATGCTACAAAAGACAAACACAAACACAAATAAAAAATTAATTAATTAAAAAAAAAACAAACACCCTAAATGTAAAGTAACTGATGTTTTACCCGTGGATCACATTATTGCATAAAAGCACCCACGTTAAAATAATAGTGCAACTTACTGCCTTTCAGCTCATTATTTTTGCTTTAAAGACTGAAACATTCATGGTTAAGGTCACAGTCTTGTTGCTGGCATTTCCTCCTGAAACTCTGCATTGAAATATGTGTTGAGACCAAAACAGAATGAAAACATTAGTTGGGGGAACTGAAACCCAACCACACACTCATAATCGTGTTGATCTGTGCTTGATATACAAGGTGGGACTGCAGGCATTCTATATGGACAAGTATTTTTCCATATAATACAACTTTACAGTTCACTTTGAGGCATATAAGCATTTGGTGCCCTTGTAGTGCTCATGGATTTGTAATGCATAATGCCAGCAACTGATTTTGTTGCCTCCAAGTGACCAAAAATGCAGCTTTTCATAAAATAAAATCAAAGATCTACGAGACTACAGCATGCCTTCTTTACTGTCTTTTCTGCTATTCAGATTAAAGGTCACTTACCTGTGAATTCACCAAGTCATTCCCACTATTCAAGCTACCACACCTTTATATCTCTACACTGCTACACATGTTTAGTTGGGCCTGTAAATTTCTGCTGGCTCTGAATGAATAAAGAATTTTGACTAACTGAACTGACCTTCACGACCTGTGACCGTAGAGTCTGAGAGGCATCTCACAATTCCTCACCAACTGAGAGCAGACTGCTGCAACTGTGCTTTTGTGTGTGTGTGTCTCCACAATATGAAAGCCTGCCATTTCTTGGCTGCCACCAATACACACAATCTCTTCTACTCTTGTTTTCATTCCAACCCCCAGCACCTAATTTAGCATTTTCCTCCCATGCTCTGAACTGAGGCGGAACCCCAAAGCCCACTGTTACTTATGCGCAGTCAGTCCCCCCTCCCCCAACAATAAAAAAAATGCACCTACAATATATAAAGTAAAAATACTGCAAACAGGCATAAAAGCATGGGTAGAAACTTTAGACAGCCCTGAAATAAGCCCTACTTTACAAAAGTAAAGTTGGAGTTTATATGCAACACAGAGCGTCGAGACAGAGGCGTAAGCAGAGAGAAAGAGAAAAGAAGAAAAAAGAAAGAGGCATGCAAAACAGTCTGATCTGCTTCTCCACAGTTGGAGCTCCAGCTCTCTGCTCATCGAGAATGGAAAGCCTCTTCTGCAGGAGTGTGAATGTGTGTGTGTGTGTGTGTGTGTGTGTGTGTGTGTGTGTGTGTATACTGAGGGGGATGGGGACCTTACAAATGCATGTTGTCTGGGGGGGTGGGAGCTGGTCCCCATATTCTCCTTGCCCTCCCAAATGGGCATTTTGTTCACCGGCCCCTTTGCCTCCACCAAAAGCCCCCGCCCCTTTCCTTTCCCCCGGCTCTCTTATTCAGGCAGAGTTCATTTTGAGTCTCGCCCATTGTGGCGAGTGAAGGGACTGACTTGCTAAAGGGTGGCCTGGGGTCCTCTGCTCACACTGCCAGGTCATCCCTGTTGGAGCTAACTAAGTAACACTGGCTGGAATCTAGGAAAAGAAAACACAAAGCCTGGATCACCAATAAAGATCCTCTCTCTCTCACGCACACACACACACACACACACACACACACACAGTGAGTGCATCTGTTGTGGCTTGTGTGTGTGCGTGAGAGAGAGAATTTGGGTGTAGAAAGAGAGGGCAGAGGGAGGGTGACAGCGAATGGGACATAAAGAGTGAGAGGGGTAATGGAGAAAGAGAGAATCATAAAGAAGAAGTGAGAATGAGCCGATTAAGCACAGCCTGTTAATTAGTGCTTATCGCTAATAAGCAGAGGGCCGAGTTAGCTACTTTTGCTGAAAACCTAGAGGGCTCGGCGGTGCAAATACAGGACTTGGTTCATCGCACAGAAAATAACTACGCTGATGGTTTCAGTTGATTACAAAAAATATTCTGATTTTAAAAAGAAATAAAGTATAACCCTAGTGAATGTGTTTCCTACAGAAGATGTGTGTCTGCATGCCTCCAAACCGAAAGCACAGACCGGCACAGAAGCCAAGCAATATGGACGGGGATCAGCTGCAAAATTAATTTTAGCCAACCGAAAGAAACACTGATAAGTTGAGGTGTGCTGCACTAACAGATCATCCTTACTAACAAGGACCTGAAGCTGCTGCAAACTAGCAGGCTTCACTGACAATAACAGTAGTTTTATCTTACAAAACACAGCAGTTTCTGGTCTACCGCTGTCTCGACTGAGTGGTTAGTTTGTGTTACTGTGTGCCTCAAATGTTTAATGGGTTATCTTGGATCCAAACATACATTTTACAACCCAAAAGCCTGCAGCTTTAGACCTACAAGGTGAAAATGACTGCTCTGAATCTGTGGCCTCATGTTAAATTTGTCTACAAAATGTCAGAACATGATCAAATTTCTTTTCCTCACACTTTAAAAACCAGGATCCAGTGAACCTTAAGCAACGGCTTTAAAAATGAAATAAATGCTTTTTCATTTCAATGTTCCTGTAAAACTTAAATCAACCATGTATTTCAGCTCTATACCTCATTATTTATGTACATTTACTACATTATTCTCACAAACGGGATGCATGTTCTACCTGCAACTGGCCTTCTCAGGTTTGCTTATGGTAAAACCGATAAAGACGGTTCACAGCTTCCTAATCTAACTGCGCTTAACTTCAAAAGCACTGAGACGGCAGCCGAGGAAACATTCCATCGAGATTCTTAACAGGAGCTTGGCATTTTAGGAGCAGGTCAGTAAGCCAACAGGGGGAAAAAAAGAAGGTATGCAATCAAAACAGTCACAAAAATGTGGAGGCTGTGAAAAAAAACACTGCAAAACCAATTTCAGTCAAGGCCAAACAGAGAGGCCCTCCTTTAACTAAGAAATGTGGGAAGCGGATCAAAAAGCGGTGAGATAAATGATCTGGTCACGACAGTACAGACAGATTCAAACCACAACAGCTGGTGCAGGAGGAGACGAACATCAGTTTCATGATCCGTCCTGACCGCTGTCCAGCAGGAGCCAAGAGGGAGTGCAGAAGGCTGTGCTTAAACCGGCTGAAAATTTAAAGGGATCTCACTAAAATGATGGAAAGCTGTATCATGCAAACATTCTGGAGGGAAAATATTTTTCCCATGTTTTTCTTTCAAGACCCTCGGAACCCAAAGCTAAAACGGCTCGGACACAAAATGATCCACGATGTGTGTTTACAAGTCTAATTTTGAAATACATTAAGATGTATAAGACATTTTAAGATGGATAACAGGTTATGATTGATAAGACAAAGTCAAAAAAGAAAAAAAAAGCGTAAGAAGAAATGTCAATTAAACATGCAGACGCTAGCAGAATATTTTTACTTTCATCTACTGAAGGAAGGTTTTCTGTGCACGACTACTCTTTGAGCCCATCAATGCAACTTATGCAAGCGTGATGTGGAATGGTGATGTGCTAAAGCCTCTAGTGCATACACACTGAGAACAGACAGATCATAAACTTTTGAAACAAAAAAATGTGCAGATCAGACTGCGACGCTTCAACTTAGTGCTGTCCTGAGGACATCTGCTCATTTTTGCGTAATATTTTCTAAAACTACTACACAGTCAAAACAGCAGTGATGCATCAGCGGTTCCAGAATCTTGAACGGATTCATTGCGATGTTGAAATTGGGCTAGTTGGGTAGCAGCAGGACAAGGAGCATGTGATTAGATGACGAACTTTAGTATTAATTCAATCATTTAAAAGTTTTTCCTTTTTCAGAATACAAATTTGCATTAACGAGCCTCTTATAACTTTTACAAGGTCACAAGAAGTGCTTCACCATTTATCAACAAGCAAATTTAGATTTTTATGTAATGGCATCTATATGGCATCAATACCTGACTCGTAGTCTCATCTAGCAATTCTGGGGACCTCCTGGTGTTTGGTGTGTGCTCACTGTGAAAGCCAGATGCACTGTTTTTGAAGGCGCTTGCTTATAAAGGGTGCCTGAACCCCTCAGTGGCTGGAATTATGCCAAAGCACACAAGCAGCCATTGAGTTAATAAAAATGTGGCCCATTGCTCTGTTCTCTCCTGCATTGTAATGCGGGTTAACGATCGACAGGACTGGGCTCTTTCCCGGGGTTTTGGACAGGCCAAGAATTTTGAAGACCGATATGAAAGTCAGCCCGAGTTTAAAGCACTACAGACGTCGCTGTGGGACTTTGCAGCTGTTGGCAGAGAGCCCTGTTTTTTGGTTTTTTTGAACAAAATGAACAAAGAAAAACAAATTCTCAGGTCCAACTGAACAGTGCAACTTTTAAATTAGAGGGGAAAAAAGTTTGCTTGGCAGTAAATATAGACAGTGCATAGCCTCAAATGATCATGCTGTTCATTTACAATTCAGTGATGATAAAAAATAAATAAATAAATAAAAAAGACAACATTAAAGCCACACACATTGCAAACATTGTAGCTTGAAGTTATAAAGTATTCATGGATCTTCAGCAACTTGGGAGCAAAAAAATCTAACAACTGTGTGTGAAAGCAAGGTAGTAAAGAAAGAGAAACTCTCCCTGCAATAAAAGCTTGGAAAAAAAAGAAAGAGAGAGAGACACTGTTAAAATGGAAAAAGAACAGATAGTCCAGCACAGCCTCAAGGGGCTCATATACCAATGAGATGCATCACAATTTATGGTCAGAATGAAAAAAAGAAATGAAAAATGAAAAAAATCTGACCTTGCCATTTATTTGGAGCCCAAGCAATACACAGCACCTCTAGTTTTCTTAGCCAAACATACAAAATGAGATGAGAGGAAAAGGAAAGCAGGGTGTGCCATTAATGGGTTAGAATCCAACTGCAAACTCCCAATCCTGAACCCAGTCAGGGTTAAACACAAGTGACCACACCTCATATCTAAAAGACATCATTAAAAACCAATTGGGAAGACTTTTAGCTCATTCTGGCATACATCCTATGGCTGAGACGCAAAGACGCAAGAACTTTATTTTGCTTTTGCCATTTGACCTTGTTGTGCTTTGTTTTCCAATGGTGGCATCAGCGTGCACTCTGCTGTGCACTTAATGTTGCACACTGTGATATTAATGCTTCTTTTGTGCATAAAATGGAGGAAAATAGCAAGTTGTGTTCTTTAGATAGGATAGAACATAGAATAATCTGAAGATTGAGCTGCAGTCATATTTAATGTGAGACAATCCATCCACTGTCTAGGAACCAAGAATGTATGTACCAAGTTATGAACCAGTCTACATAACTGATTAGAACTGAGCCATTAAAAGAACTTTCAAGCAAAATTCATTTGAGCTTTTACATTGGTTCACCTCTGCTGGCACCAAAATAAAACAGTAATTATGGAATATTAGTGTAAATATGTTGAAATTTCAATGCAACATCATGCAGAATTGATGGTGGAGGGAGGATTCCTCATCCATCAGCGATATGGTCTCATGTACTGTCATTTGCAGAAGACTGCTGACTGAAAGAAAAAATGTGGTCACATTACGTAACCTCTGTGCCCCGAGGAAAGGGGAAATAAAAGCAGCCCCTTTATAGCCGTAACAATGCAAGTGGAGGAACGTGCCGAAGAGATACTGAAGAGCTCATCTGCCCATTGGGTGAGGACTGTTAGACATATCCTCATCTTTCATGTAGTCTGGGTTATAATCAACTAAAACATACTCAACTGAATATTCAACTGGCCATACAGTGGTTCACAAATAAATCCTAATCATGTTGTTAATTGAATGATCTGCCTGGGCATGCACACATAGAGGAAGATGCAGGCGCAAAGTCAAAAGAGAGAGAATGAATGGGGAATAGTACCAATCCCAGATGAAGCGCAGTAACCTTGACTGAGCATACAGCCATGCAAGCTACGCAGTAAGAGGCAAGAAGGCTTTGAAGCTGTACTGCAGAGAGCCTAGCAGGAATTCTGATGTCCTGCTGTATATCCTCAAACCCTCTTCCTCCCCTATCTCTGCAACTGATTCAATATAAAGTGAGAAAATGGGAACACGGTGCACACAGCTGAAGGCCAATAAAAGAGAAAGAAGAGAAATGGGAGTAAAGAAGATTAAAATAAAGGTAGATGGAAACCGAGGGAGACACAGGAGTGAACGTTAAAATCAAGCCAAGTC
This sequence comes from Pterophyllum scalare, assembly GCA_024447675.2. NCBI lineage: Eukaryota > Metazoa > Chordata > Actinopteri > Cichliformes > Cichlidae > Pterophyllum > Pterophyllum scalare. The sequence continues at coordinate 17,580 of JAMQGT020010098.1, forward strand.
CAGTTTAAAGAAATCAACAAAGTGTCAATCTAAGCTCTGTTGCCATTGGACTGAACCCAAACCAGAAAATGGCAGACTGAAGACATTGCCAGTGCTATCCCAATTTCCCTTTTCCTACACAAACTTCCACTACACTGTCGATATTCAATTAGGGGGCCAGGGATAAATGGATGAGGCAGCCTCAATAACAAACCACACTCTGTGTTAGTTTCAAGGCTCTCAATTCACAATGAAATCTCCTTTATAAATAAGCAGCCAACAGTGAGTACATGTCCTCTCTGTAAAAAGCAAGAGGGCTACATACATCTAGCATCTCTCTCCTCTGCATGCTGTTCACAAGTGATCGAGCCTGTTGCTAAACAAGTGGACGCAAGAGCAACGCATGTAAAAAGTAGCAGCAGCCATGTGTTTTTACTGCATGTTAAAAAGAGAAAGGAGATTAAAGTTCCCTTTTAGACCTAAAGCTACACTCCAACTTGCTATGCTGAACCTTCTGCTTAAAGCTGCAGGAAGTCCATCATAAAATGCTCCACAGGTATCAGCAAAGACCGTCTCCTTTCACAATAAGCAGTCATGCAGTAGAAATCTGTCATAAATTATTCAGAAAGATATGAAATTTCTAGAAAGGGAAGACTGTCCTCAAGTTTCTGATTTACACAGTGCAAACCTGCAAAGTCTGACAGATGAGACAGCGAGAAACAAATCAATGACACATACACACAAAAAAATTAACAAACAGTCCTATAGGAGCCAAACTGAGGCTGTCTGAATGGCTACAACATTAAACCTCAGAGAAACACTCCATGCAGTCTAGGGCTGGGCAATATATCGAGTTTTTAAGAAATATTGATATATTTTCATACGCGATATAAGATGAGACAATATCGTTATAGTCGTGTTACAATCATACTTGTAGATCCACCAGTTCACCTTTGTCTTCTCCCAGTTTGTTTCTGCACAGCTTCACACTGCCCCGCCTCTCTCCCTCACCGCTTCACCCGCAAATCACGCAGGAAGCGACAGCATGGCAGGGTTTCCAACTTAGCAACTTTGTGGCTTGATTTAGCGGCTTTTCAGACCCCGCTGGCGACTTTTTTCCCCTAAAAGCGACTGGTGACAAATGTAGCAACTTTTCCCGGTGACGTCGGCGACTTTTGGAAACCTTAAATCCTCCGCTGTCGCCGTGTTTTTTATACATACAGCCTTCGTACTGCGTGCGTTCGTACGCTTTGGCATCGCCTAGACCCTCAAGAGCCCCTGGCCATACCTCAACTAGATAGCGGAAGGTGGTTTGTACCGTAAGTCACGTGACCTTAATAGCGGAAGTGGGTCTTTTTTGTGTGCTTGCAGACGCCGCATTGAGCGGGTGGGCCCGTTGCTGTGATACGTCAGCGCATATGTCTGGATTTCCTGTCTAGAACCCTGCTGACTGAAGGATGGAGTTTTGTTCATTCAGTCTGTTTACATGTTTATTATTTGCACAGAGTACTAGATGTACAGGAGTACACACAGGAGGAAGCACTCTCCACTGAAGTAGACTTCACCAGACTCGCTTTTTAAAGAATAAGTCAGCCTTTTGCTATTTTGCTCTGTATCTTTTCTGTTTACATTTTTATAGCACAGCTGTGAGTCTTTTTTTTTATATATAGTAAAAAAAGCATTAATTTATTTGAGGAGAATTGTTATTTAAATATGCCAATAGTTTATTTTTTAGCTATTTCTCATGTACATCTACAGCTGAATGTTAATAAAAGTGCCTGTGTGACGTTTGGGACATGTAGCTCTGACTTACAAGTGCCTTTTTGTTTATATCTTTTGGGAAGAAAAAATAGAGATATATATCATATATCGCAATTCAGCTAAAAAATATTGAGACATTACTTTTGGTCCATATCGCCCAGCCCTAATGCAAACTATACAAAACTAACGGAAAAAGAATGCAAATCGCTTCTAAACAGAGAACGGCGCTCGTGCCAATACACATAATAACAAATGTAAAGGACAAAGTCACCACAAAAATAAACGGTGCAGAGCTGCAATTCAACTGATCTGCTCATTATTTTCTTAACAGATGAATTCATCATTCAAAAAGAACATGCTGTGTTTTTAATGTAGGGACCAGGGAATGTGAGGCTTTTGACATTTACTTTTTTAAAAAAAAACTAAATTAGCAGTATAGATGAAAGCACTATTTAAGGGCCACCGCATTATGAAAATGCTTTTCAGTTAATCAATAATAAGACTGACAGCCAAAAAATAGATTTTACCAGTAAATCAAAAAAAAAAAAAAGTTTGCAGAGCAGACCTGTCAGTTTAAAGTATCAGCTGTAAGCCCTAAAGTCCCCTGATAACTGACTAACTCAATGACAGACTGAACAAGGCTAACCCAGTGACTCAAACACGGATGAGGCGAGCCTCAAATTACACATCTGCCAGAGAATGAGGGGTGGGGTGGCGAGGGGTAGAATTACATTTTAAACGGGCATGCCGGGGTGCTCACTTGATAGCAAAATCCTCAGATCTTGTCCGAAGAGCAGCGCGTGAACTCGGCATGTCGCTCGGTGGAGAGAAAGAAAACACAAAGAACTCCAGTAAGATAATAATGAGGGTCAGATCTGACTTAAGAAATCAGTGATGCTGTTTGGACGAAAACATATGGAGGGAGCTTAAAAAAAAAGAAAAAAAAAGCCAAAGACACAAAAAGACCCAGCTCATCTGACACACCTTCAAATTTCAATCAGGCATGATCTGAGCCCTAGAGCGGATGTCCACATAGCCAGTGTGGCCTGAAGAAGATCCCTGCAGTTATGTTTTTACTGGAAAACCACTGACAAATCTATGAGATGTGCCACTTCAATTTAAATATAAAAAAAACAAAACAGCTCCATGCCAAGTCAGATTTTCTGAGCTTGTACAACATCATCATAGCTCACAACGGTTTTCCCCTGATGCGGGGGAAGGATGCCGATTGCTGAACACTGCATTTTGTATGCTGCTGTATGAATTTGAAATTAGTCACGAGAATCTAAGTGAGGCCGACAATAGCTGAAATCACTTCGTATAAATTACATCTTTGTCGCTGATGGAGGCGTTTTACTCTCATTTGAGAGGAAAACAGTCATTAATTTGAAGTATTTACACCAACTGGAGCTGAAAACAAGGGGAGAACGTGGGGGAAAAAAGGGAGAAGGGAAGAAAACGAACTCAGAGAGAGGGAGAGAGATAATGATGGAAAGAACCAGAAATAAGGCGGCGAGAGCACAAACTGGAGCTCAGAGAGGGATGAGCGGTGACAACAGCAGATCCGGTGGGATCAGAGGAAGCCCTCAAAGCCGACTCCCAGAGCTGGGATGAAGGCAGCTCAGTGTGGAAGCAGAGAAGATGAAACACCATTTGGGGCCGAGGCCCCCCCGCTGCTGCGCCTCTGTGTTCGGGGCCTGTGAGCTCCTCTGCCTCTGAAGTGCTAAACACCTCCTTCACACCCCCAGCACTGCACCCTGCACCTCCTGCCATTTGGTGATTCAATGCAGCACTGCATGGATCGACGATTATCATATAGTGTATTTACTGTCTGCTGGGGCTGCAACAATACAATTATTCTCGGTGATGACTCCAGCTTCTTATCACAATCAAAGGATTGTTTGTTTGGTCCACACAACACCAAAAAAAACAGCCTCAAACCAACAAAACCTCAGTTCAGTATCACATGAGACAAATCTGCTTGGAAGCTGGAATAAGAGGATGTCTGGCATTTCTGAATGAAATGATTTCCACTTTCAAAAAGGATCTCTCGTGTCCACCGACTCATCGTCGAATCAGTTCATTTCAGCTCGTATCTTATCAGATCGAAACTCCAAAACCTCAGCATTTTCATTTTACCGTCAACAAAGCTGACCCGGCCAAAACTAATCCCTGATCATGAAAGCAGTTGGCGGTGTGTCTTTAATATTAGTCGGAACAACAACAAAAAAAAGGGGCAACAAGGCACACACCTTCTCACCTTTAACGTGCAAAATCATGACAGTTGCAGACTTGCTGCTTTTGCATCCTTTAATCAGAAGATGTGACCTTGAGCTCTGTGAAGATGTGGATGGGAAAATGTCCATTTTTGTGGCGTTTTAGTAAGGAAATTATTAATAAAATCTAGCCCAAAAAAATGGTGATTGCTCAACATGAAAACAAGAAAACAAGTATCAGGCATTCCTGAGAGAGCGAAATCAGGCTGTTTGCATTTAATCATAAATCAGCAGCAGCTGGAGATGCCCTCTTTGTGGAGGAGGAGGATTTTCTGGATGAGCCCCCATGCTGCAGTACACTGACTTACTCCTGTGGCCTAATGTGCAGGAAATGTATCAGCCAGGTAAAAGAAACTCATATGTATATGCACAATGTGTGCTCAGGAGCATAGAGCAAGACAGAGGACGTTCGTTTTTAAGAAATTTGCATTACTGAAGGACACACTTTATCTAGCTTTTATAGGCATATTCAGGAGGAATAGGCAAATACACACTCAGAAAATGCGTTGATATTCTTCACAAGATTTAAAGCATTAAACTATTACGGTGAATAAGAGCTTACAAGATATTAAAACAGTCAGTCAGCCTTATAGAACCTCAAACCTCCGGCGTGTTCATGTCCCAGATAAACGCGTCCCAACTTCAAAGAGCCTGTTGTTGCACTGTAACATAGGAGCTTATTGTTCCACAACACTTTAACATTTCTGTCGGTAAAGTTTCTTTCTGCAGTTATAACATTATTTTGGGGATACAAGGGCTGTTTAAGAACTCCTGTTTGCGCCATTTAAACCCGCTCCAACTCAGTCGATGTGACACAAGCGAAGCGGAGGTTATCTTTGCACCTAAACACATTCAGCGGTCATTTCAAACAACTTTGTCTTTCTTTCTGTTTTTTTGTTGTTGTTTTTTTACCTGCATAGTGAAGACTCCCAGCTCCTGAGAGGACAGCTTTTTCATCTGCTCGGCCAAAACTTGCGCCTCTTCCAGGATGGAAAACTCCGTCTCGGCTCCGCAATATCCACCAGAAAGAGCCAAGCAGATTAAAACGAAGCTCCGCGAAAAAGCCACGAAGCCCCCGTGCAAGCCAAGGTGTTTATCCCGGAAAGCAGCGCGCGCGTTCGTCCTCAAAAGCAGAGGTTTCTCCGCTGACCGCTTCGCCATGATGGTGGTGGTGGTGGGGGGGGGTGCAAGCTGGGGAAGCACGGAGTCTGAACTGGTGGTGTGGGGATTAAAATAAAAATAAAAAAAACTTCAAGGGAAACTACTTTTACAACTTTGTAGCGTAGAGTACGTGTCCCCTTTCTCCCCGGTACAAGTCTCCAGAATTCCCAGCAAGACGAACCATTGCACCTCCTTGAAATCCTTCCAGAGAAGAAAGCAAATCCATACGGGGCAGAGAATATGTTTATTCTCTTTTCTTTTCTTTTTTCTTCTTATGTTGTCCCTCTTCGATCAGTGGCTCCAACTCCTGGAAGTCTGGCAAAGTGTGTGTGAGCCGGAGATTCACCACAATGGGGGTGAAAGTAGTAGGCGTGGAAACACCAAGGAGTCCTGCCGGCGCCTGGATCTGACGATCAATGGATCAGGCTTTCACGATGCCTTCAATAGCTCCTCGAAAAGGGGCCGCCGGGAATACGATCGCTGTGGAATAACCTTTTTTTTTTTTTTAGACAAATACAAATGAGGAGAGTTTTTATTTCTTATTCACTTAATGACGTATAGAGTAGGCTTATACGTATAGATGACATAACCACCTGGTCCATAGAAATTCTTGTACAAATACAGAGAAGTGTCTTTACTTCGAGGTCCTTCGAAAGCCCCACCGCCCCTTCAAAATTTCTTACGAGTTACCAAAAGAGAAGCACCTTTGGGGGGAGTTTCACAATGATTTATTGTTTTTAACTCTGCATTTTATTTATAGACTTGAAATAATAATAATAATAATTCTTTAATGGTTTATTTACCTATACAGCTAAATTTTTTATCGAAGTAGCCCAAAAATCACAAATTCAACTCAAAGGGCCCTGCAGAGCAGTATGATTCCTGGTATGCAACTAGAGATGCAGCGGTTTGGATATTGGAAACCGTGTGTTACTGTGGGTAGGCAATCCAATTTAAATATTCTAAATCTGAAATACAGGTTTGAATCAATCTGACCAATTATCCCTGATATTGCATGTATTTTATGCTTCCCTTTTTCCTCTTCAGCATAATATACACTATAAGAGTTGTATAAAAATTTATTTTACATTTCTAGTATCTTGCATTTAAAATAACTCCTCGGTGAATTCATAAACCCACCAACTGCATGCCTTGCTCCCAATATTTTGGCAAATCTTTGACTGCCAAATTGCCTTAAAATATTGTGAAAATCCCACTGACTTAAAAAAAAAAATCATGTACTCAGTAGTTTCAGCAGGTGCCCTGAGACCTTATTCCACATGAGTGATAATCATTTAGGCAAGATAATGCAGTAAATTGGTTATGTATACTGGGATGTGATTTGGCATCTCTGTGAATGAACTGGGGATGAACTGGATGCTATACTCATCAAAACCTCCACTCCGGTAAGAATCCAGTTCCTGTTTTCACCGCAGCTTCAGCTGCACTTGGGTTGAGTTGGATTGAGAAAGAGCAGAGGCTTGGTGTATTTGGGCAATTCGCATTTTGATTGCTGACTGCAAAATAAAGAAGTGTGACGGATAGATCATTCGTTAAAGAATGCTGTGGTCAGGGCTGATAATTTGAGGCTTTGAAGTATAACAGCACTCCCGCTCATTCAGCAGCTGACCTCTAATCATTGCTCTCTCTCTCTCTCTGCTGCCTGCCTGTCTCTCAGCTTCCTTGGACTGCAGAGCCTATTTGATTTGCAGCTGCACAACTGGCCTCTTCCCAGCCATCTCACGGTTTCTTGTAACTTTTCAGAGATTTTCTGGTTAACCAGCATTGCACTCAGGCACAAAATGTCTGCTACATGGCTTTTTGATTTTTGGGGGGGGATCAACTCACTTGGACAACTTTGAGTAAGCTGACTTATGGGCCTATTTCAAAGATCAGTTTTTATATGTTGCTTTTTAAATTGGAACTTTTAATGATGTAAAAAAAAATGGCCAGGCTGTACTCACTGTGACATTTCACTGAAGCATGCCTTTCTGTGTGGACTTTGCATGTTCTCCATGTGCCTGAATGGGTTCTCCATGCCTCTCTGTGTTAGCTCACGCTACATGTCCAGGGTGTACTCTGCCTCTCACCCTATGAGAGCTGGGATAGGCTCCAGCCTTGCTGCAACCCTAAATTGGATAAGCGGCTAAGAAAATTGATGCTTTTTACATCAGTTTAAGTGTAATGTCTCACATGGTGAGCTCTGGTAACTTTGGCTTGGCAACCTCTTACTGAACAGGCCTGCTGTGACACAATGAAGTCCAGGGATCACTTAAAAGTGATCACTAGCACCTTAATACTAGCAATTGCTGTCAGAAATAATTTTCAGTTAGATCACTTAGTGAAAGAGTTTATTGCTGGGTGAGATGCTCTCAGGTGTTTGATGGGATTATTTGACTTGGGGGGGGGGTCCTTTCTACATTGTACATTCACTCCAGGAGTAATTAGGCCCTTTCTGCTAAATCAATCCATATCTTTTAGAGACTGCATGGAGAGACAGGTTGGACAGCATAAAACCATACCTTCTGTCCAGCCCTCTTGGTCATGTAATGAGGCCCTCGGTGGCATTGTACCACTTTATATGTCATTCACACAAGAATAAAAAAAAGGTTCTCCTCAGTCTTCTTCCCACAGACCCCAATTTTCATAATTGTGAGTTATGACTTAATGAGAAGCGGGCTACAAGAATAACCAATGGCATCAGCTCATTACACTAAAGTATAGAGTCTACAGCAACTGTCTGAGGATTATATTCAGTTTCAGTGTTTGTTTGTTTTTTCATGATGCGTCACTTTCCAGAGAGCTGGCATCTTTAGGTGTGTGTGCATTTTAGATTTTAGTCATTCACTCAGACGTGTTTAGTCATGGTTTTGATCATAGTGGGGAATGGACAAGTTGCCAGTGTGATGATTTCACAGGGAAACCAAAATAACTTCAGCGCTGATCCACATCTGCCAGATGAAGAAGTATTTTTAGTTTGGTGGTATTCAGAGAAGGAAAATCAAGTCACACAATCTAAAATTCTAACAAAAATGAAATTAAATGGATAAAAGTTTAATTTTACTTAAAATTCCAAACTGAAAATGTAGATGATGCAGAAAAAAGGGGGGGGGACTGTTGATAATGTGGCTACTGATGATGCTTCTGTGTGATGACTTGATTCAAATGGATTGTGCTACTCATCAAATGCAAGTGCGATTGATTGAGTGGATGAACACACAGCTTTGCAGGCTGTAGTCTGCACTAGAAAGGCTCCTGACTCCAGACTTGCTCGCTGTGCTTCTGAATAGGTCGCCTGTCTGTGTCTTTGGCTGCGGACTCCATCAGATGTTTGCATGGCTGTCAGATGTTTTTGGACACTTACAAACACAAGGAAGTTTGTTGAGAGGTTAGCTGCAGCGTGTGCATCGCATACATTATCACTTCCCTTGAAAATCCCCATTTTCCAGGGACTGTGTGTTTCACATTCAGCTCTCAGTTCATCAGGCAAAAGTGTTTTATTTGCAAACTGTGTCAGAACCCAGCATTCATAAGGGCACAAATAACAATTTTTGTTCCTTGTTTTTTTTTTGTTTGTTTTTTTTGTTTTTTTAGGGATTTCACTTCCTGAAGCGGTTGCAATATTTGCTAGGGAGAAAATATTTATAGATCCTTGTGCAAATATTGGAAAGAATGTCTAAATTAACATAATTTGAAGTATTTAAATGCAGAGCTATTTAAAACTATTTGGTCAGTTCTGCTTCTATATTTTTTTTTTTAAACCAACACTGGGGCTGACCTCATCAAAGCCCTGAAAAAGGAAACAATGTCAGGAACCTGAGGGCAGTTATTCCATCATGCTATCAGACCTGTCACAGATTGCACACAAGAATACAACAGTTTGTAGTTTGGTAGTGTACTAACTGTGCAGAAGTAATTCGAACTACAATAACATATATTATCAAACTGAGGACATGACGTTCTCACATGGAATAGACTCAAAAGTCAGGCATTCCCTAAAGCACCCTTTCCTTTAATGCCTATTTGACTTTACAATTATATTATTCATTATATTAACAATAATGATGTTTTCAGTGAGACTTGAAACTATGAATGAATGGCATAAACTCATTAAGAATACATTTATTGAGGTCATACAGTAGATCAAGAGAGCATTGTGGTCATTTTCCCATCGACTCTGATACAATCAGACTTCTTTATATAACCGGAGAAGGCACCCCATGCTGTCCATTATAAAGAATGCAGACTTGAATCACTTTTGCATTGGCTTCATTTTTTACACCAGAGCTATGTCCATCTTTTATATACAGTCTATGACAGGAACACAGTCAATCATTAACTTCCTCCCAGTCAACCATGTTATTGCAGTGAAACAGCAGAAACTTAAAACCTGTAAAAAGAAAAACACTTTCAGCTTCAAAAAAGGCAATTAAAAAATTTTTAATCTGTGGATGTTTGTAAAAAAAAATAAAATAAAAATAAAATAATCAAAGTGTAGTGACCTGCACACTGTAAAAGCAAAAGTAAGTTATTAGTATTTGTGTTAATTTCACATACTTCACCTGTAAGAAATTATGATGAAACATATTAAAATAATAACCAAACATTTTTATATTGGAGTTGAATGGATCTCTCCCTGGCTCAGGTTCAGTAAGGACTGAATATCATAAGCTCCACAAATGCAGTGTTTATTGCAGAGCTGTTGTGCTGGATTGCACGAGCTTTGGTTACAAATATGTAATGAAGTGGCAATGCAGTGTAAAAACACGGCAAAGAGGATGAAACATTCAGAATCTGATGGTGTTTAACCTGGGTTTATTCAAGTCTATACCAGGTCCTTTCACCAACCACATCATTTTTCACCTAAAAGTTAGTAATTGGCTGTAATTGTGGAACATTTGATTAGATTCAACTAATTGTCATTGTGCACACAAGGCACACAACAAAATGTCTTATGTGCTTAACAGATAAATATTTTCATTCGATTCTGGTTGCTGCGGTGTGTCACTGCTGTGTGTGCACTTCTTTAAGATCTCTAAAGGTCACCTTTTGAGTTTTCAGCAGGTAAAATGGATAAAGTGCTTTTAAATGGATGTACCTTAGATGGTTTTCTGCTTTTAAATATAGCAGTATGTCTGAGCTCTTACAGCAAATTGCAACCACAACACCAGCTTGACATGTTCACATTGTTTTTTTTTAAACATTTATCTCTTGGATCATTTTCAGACTGCGGCTCAGCCATATAACCCAGTTTGTCTGTGAAACAACTAATCCTGACTGGCTTTCTGACTGGCATATCTCTGCAAAGAGACATATCTCTATGGAGAGAGCAATGCCTGTTTATTCAGAGACAAATATTTCATTACACAAGAAAGCGGTTAGGGGTCTTCATTAACAGAGACAGAAGGATTTGTTTTGCAGGATTACCTTATTTGCATTTTTTTAATTACAGCGCAGACCTACAAAACCACCTGGTTTGGGGCGATAAAAGGGAGAAGCTGAGGCTGATTAGACCAGGATTCAGAATTTGTGAATTTATAAAATTACATTTGGGGTACATTTGGTCCTAATCACAACAGGAAGACTGTGGAGTTCCACATCTGGTTTCAAAGACTCTGACTTAGATTCCTTTTGGCATATAAACAGGGAGAGACATGGCTATAACCTGTGGAAGGGCTGAACCAAAAGCAGCTTTGAAGCCTTATATTGCTAGGTCACACAGCTGCGTATATACAAAAGAGCGATCTGGTAGTGTAGGTGCCTCAGTGCGTGGGAAGTAGACAGTGCAACAACTGGATTTTCTCATGCTTGTAAATAAAGCCGAATTCAGCTAATGGAGCACACACTGCAATCACTAAACACAGGAGTTGATAATACATAGTTATTTACAGTGAAAGTCTTTCTGAAAAGCCATGCAACATATTCAAACAGTACTTAGGTTTCCATGAGGGGATGAGAGGAGAAATGTGCTTTCTTAAGCTGCAGTGCATTTGACCTCTCAGGGCCACCGTATTGATGAGTAAAAAAATGATCGGAATAAAATGCTTTTCACGGTGACCGGAGCTGAACCCAGTTGAAAACAGCTGTGGGAGATTCTGGGCTGACATGTCAGCTGGTCCAAAATCAAAGCCAAGGAATCAGTAGGCAAGATAATTACCCCAGGCACTGCTCTCCTGTAATGTATGACTGTTGGCTGGCAAATCACAGATAACTCCAGAAAACCACAAACTGTATTCTGTACTTTGTTTTTATGTATAATTTATATACTAATTATATATAATTTGCTTTAGAGTTCCTGTTTTTAAATATTTTTACTTTAAAAGGGCCAAAGTATGTCTCGTCTGCTTCCAGTATTTATGCTTAGTTAAGCTAACCAGCTCCTAACTGCAGGTTAATTCACCATACAGACATCAAAGTGGTGGTAACCTTCTCATCTTTTTTCTCCATAGAAAAGCTAATATGCATATTCCAAGATACTGAAATTTTTTTTGCCAGTGTTGCAGCTTTTGTTCATCAGCAGGCGCTTTCCCATTAGACTAACCAGACTTAAAAAAAAAACAAAAAAAAAACATGGAAAATATTAGGCAGGTAATACACTGAATAAAATGAACAATGCCCATGACGGTGGGTACTGTTCAGCATCATGATTACGTCAATAACACTGAAGCGGCATCAACCGTATTTGATTAATTCTGGTAAGGTGACTGATGGGAGGTATGAGGTTGCATGTCAGTGGCTGTTACATTGCATGAGTGTCCTTACCGCAGCACTCTTCCCAGCTGGCCTCGGGTCAGCCTCAAACCACTTGGAGGAAATGTTTCGGGTACAGCTGCACCTCGTGCTCCTCTTTGCTTCAGACAACAGCATCATCGTGTTAAGGAAAAATCATCATTCATCTGATGTTTGTGTCCCATCAGAAAGATGAAAGGAGCAGGATAAAAACAGCACAGCAAAATTTGAAATCTGAATGCAAAATTTCAGGATTGGTGCTCGTGTCCAATGAGTTAGGTTCAGTTCATTTCCGAAATAGTATGGCTCATGGCTCATGCTTATAATTTAACTTTAGAAGCAGTCAATAGTTAGCACAACGGGACCACTGGGAAAAAAGACTCACACTTGGTACAGCCTTCTCAAGAACTCTAAGCACCAATTACCTTTGATAACACGGAGGAGCAATCCTCTATGAGTAACCTGATTTTCTGTCTCGATGACCGTGGCGTCGCAGTGATGACTCAATTGTAAAAACAGAAGTCATTTTAGACATAAATCACCTCTGAGTTCCAGCTGACATGAACTCACTGGCAGCTTCTGAGCTTGAGCTTCAGAGTCTCTGGGCAGCCATCCATCTGCAGACAGGAAACGCTCCCGGGACAAACTAGCTAGACCCAGTTCTTTTTAATGCATGACAGACCCCTGCACTTCATGAGGCCATGAAAGGAGGACAGAGGCCGGAACAAAACAGAGAGAAATGACTCGAATAAGCAGAAAGGATCACGTTGTTCTGGGAGTTGCAGACAGACATTTTGTTTGTATGACTCTGAAACCTTACTGTATTCTAACCTTTATAATAGTGACAAATATATATATATATTTGGATAAAGAAAACTCAGGACAGGAACATGACTTCTGAAAAGACAACAGCGAGAGCCACAAAGCAAAGAAAATAAAGAGAAATCTGTACTGATGAAAAACATTTGTTGTACCTGTTGTTATATCGCACTTTTCTACTCTGTCTGAGCACTCAAAGCGCTTAAGGCACCTATACATGGTGAACATTTTTCATATTAATGCTGGGAATATGAACAATAACTGAAAGATGATTAAAAACAAATATGAATCATGCCCGTCACATGTTTTTGTAACTTTCATCTTCACGAGATTTGGTTTTCACAATCAAAATTTATATACATTCCAAACTCAACAAGAAAGAAAGAAAAACAAAAGTGCAACAACTGTGGACCTGTACATTCTACAGGGCTGAATGTTTTTCTGCACATCCGGTGATATGTGACAAATATTTGCCACGCAAAAGCAATACAAAAGTATTTAACTTGATGTGTTTTAAAATATGTATAATCTAAATTGATGGGTGGTGCAGTGGTTAACACCGCTGTCTCACAGCAAGAAGGTCCTGGGTTTGAATCCACTCGCCTCTTGAGGCCTTTTTTGTGTTTTGCGCGTTCTCTGCCGGGTACTCCGGCTTCCTCCCGCAGTCCCAAGACGTGCATGTTTGGTTAACCGGTGATTCTAAATTGGTCGTGGGTGTGAATGTGAGCATGAATGGTTGTCTGTCTTTCTGGGTTAGCCCTGCAATAGACTGGCAACCCGCCTCTCGCCCCATGACAGCTGGGATAGGCTCCAGCCCCTAGATCCTGAATTGGATAACTGGAAGATGGATGGATGGAAAATACCCATGAAAATACTGTTACAAATCAGTTGTGATAAGGGTTTCTTTGATTTAAAAACTACAATACTGTACAAATTAAGTGGTTCTGACTGGCATGAACGAGGCTTCATACTAATTAATCTTATAGTTCAGATATTGCTGTCTGAATCAATAAGATGGACTGACTAACAAATGAGCAGGCAGTGCCATTTATAAAACTACAGCACCAGTATGTGAAAATAATAGCATCAAAACAGATCAAATAAACTGAAGTCAAAGTGGGAAACTGTCCTTGAAAGGATGAAGATTTAGCTTGTGCTTCAAGAACAAACTATCTAAAGATAGTCAATGAAAGACCAGCAAGACAACAAAACTTCATCTGACAAACATGGAACAGGAAAACAGACAGACTGGGAGATGGAGCTGATTACAAATGGAATTTAGATCCACCGGCTATGAAGCGATGGCACGTCAAATTACAGGGAACAAGCCCCAAACATCAATCCAGAGAAACATGAAGCCGACTCCAGTACCGTAAGATGAGACTAAACCAATAATTTCACACAGGGAAACCGAAGCATCGGCTGCTGACCCTATCGGCTTTTAATTAGCTGCAGTGGTACCCATCGCTAAACACATCAATGTGATCTCTGCTGGACATGGCGAGCAGCCGTATCCATGAAAGAAAAGTGAGCGATGGACCAGAAAAAGAAATGATTAGGATGTAAGTCTCCACCCACTCCTCCTCAGCTGCCATCAATTTTATGAATACATTTATTACATTTGTGTGTGTGTGTGTGTGTGTATATATATTTGAGGAGGGGGGTGGGGTGGGGGTGGGGGCTAAGTGGGTGGGGTGGGGCTTTCAAGCAGGCACCATACGGTTACCATGGCAACGTGAGTCTTTGAAGTTTTTTTTGCCCCCTTTTTTACAGCTGGATATAACAACCAGATCTGCTCTGTTCTCCTCTCAGCTTCTAGCCCCCTCTCTCACCCCTCTCCCACCATCCCTCCTATTGCAGCATCAAAATTTTTTCTCTTTGAAGACTTAAGCCGATTCCAAGTCAAACCCATTGCTATTTCTGGCTCTATTCAAGACTGAGGCTGTGGCTTTGTGCAGTGCAGTGTTTGACATCTGAGTGTATGAAAGATGGCAACAAAAAAACAAAAAAACATGACTTGGTGTGCTTGTGTAAGACAGAAAATCCTGAAGAGATAGGTGCATGAATGCATGCAGAACAACAAACACAAACAAATAGTTTAATTACAAAGCTGCCAGCTGCTCTGGACCGATAATGAGACATGTTGTTTCTCTGAATATATGACTGTGAGTGTGTGTGCTGTGTGCAAGTACAGACACAGACCTTTAAAAAAAAAAAAAAGATATCAAAAGAAAAGGAGGGAAGAGAGCAGGGAATGGAAAGGAGACAGCAGGAAGAGGGGGAGAGGAGAAGAGATGAAAGGAGGACAGGAAGAGGCGAGAGACAGGAAGAGGAAGACAGGAGGAGGCAATAAAAACATGGCGTGCTGTCTCATCATTATTTCACTCCTGTGTCGTACATAGGTAAGGATAAAATATTAATTAGAACTTTTGCTTTATGCTTACGCCCAACTCTGCACACAGAAATCTGGATTCACTCCTGGATTATTTTTATCCATAACAGTTTGGTGGGTTTTAAGGCTTGAATGGCCAGTATGAAAAAAGCCCATGTGGATTTGATTTTACAGAATTTGTTCAATATTTTGAGAAACATGCTCCCATGCAGAATACATGCAGAGAGTTTAGTGGGGCCATCAGTGAATGTAATCTTATTTGCTGATTGGCTTGATCAGTCAGGAACGCTGACGTCAGTTCATATCCGTGTTACATGTATGTGTGTATCCTCAGTTTAAAACATTCAACCAGTGTTGGGGGTCCTTACTCAAAAAAAGTAATGCACTACACATTACTTTTCTTAAAAGTAATGCAGTACGTTACTTAATTACTCCTTGGATAAAGTAATTTACACTACTGGTTCCGTTACTTCTGTGTTGCTCCACAGAATGACCTGAAACGCACTGTCACATATTTACCAGTTAACAATATAATATCTTATCTTTTCATGCAACAAAAATAACTGTAATGTCTATATCCTACGGAGAGAAATATGCCTAAAAGGGTTACAAATGTGATATGAAACGAGACAAAAGAGAATAGTAAGATTAACATCAAAGTGTTATTCCACATTACCTGGATTATATCTATATTCAAAAATATACAGAGATTAGTTAGCATAAACTCACTCTGGATGATGATCCCCAGGGATGTGCGAAGATGGTGTTCCCCTATGTGCAGCTGAGCACTGACTGACAGAAGAACGTCCAGCACACATTTAATCGAAAGGGATGTTGTGTGTATTTTTTTTTAATAGACATATCTAGATAAAGGAAGCCTTTTATAAAAGAGGAAATGATCAGATTTGTGAAGTTGAAACTGCATAAATAATCACTATTTATTCAGGTTTGGATGTATGCATTTGTAAAATAGTTTAACTCAAACTGCTTTATATTTGTGTGGATTTTTGAGTCCTCAAAAGTTACACACAAATCACTGTACACATTTGTGTCCAGCATGACAGGATGAAGACTCATTGCTTGAGAAGGTGTCTTGAATGGTGTATTCCAGCCTCTTAGCAATCATCCATCCATCCACCCATCCGCCTGGCCTATCCCAGCTGCCACGGGGTGAGAGGTGGGGTCCTGGACAGAATGACAGCTCTGTAACATGTTGAAGGTATTGGTGGCAATGAATTAAAAGCAAAATCAGCTGCTTTCTATTGCTGGAGACGAAGAATTCAGATTAATGCTGAACCTGTTTCTTCTAGACTGGTAAGTAAGTTGTCTATATGGCGACAGCTTGTAAAGGTTGCTAATTGCACAACATAACTCACAGTATTATGTTTGCTACGCAAGGTGCTGGTAGATAAATGATTCAGACCACTTTGAACAGATATATGCACAGTTGGATTGTCATCTAGCTACCTGCTAAACTGAGGTAGCGTTATGTAGTAAACAAACCAACACAGTGACACTATTTGGAGAATTCAAAAAGAATCAATAGTGCAGTTATCACCAACCCAAACTCTACCAAAAGGCTTTGAAATGTTAACCTAAACTCCAGGCTGATGGAACACATATGAATATTAGCATCTTGATGAAGGAGCAACCTTCTTCTGCCCCTACTTGGTTAATATTACCTTTAAGAAGTTACTTCTTGTAAAACTGAGGCATTGATGTTTTGTGGTTTTCTAGGGGTCAGTGCAATAGCTGATTACCTTTGGAGAGAACCAGCTAACAGCTATTTCTCCCCATTCCAAGTCTTAAAACCTGTTCCCATCATTCAGCACGTAAAATCACAGACAATTTATTAACTGCAGCCAGTTAAACTGTTCCGACTGGATGTTTAGTGATGTTTAGTCTCAAAACGCCATATCTGCTCATCTAAAACAAGGCTATAATGACACTGTATTAAAAGAAAACATGGAAACAATTGCAGTTTCCACCGCTGTCTGCATCTATAAACATAGAAATTGGTGGCCAGCTTGCAAAATGCATTAATGATGCTAATGACAAATATACACCGCATTTCACAGTGGCGCGGTGGTTAGCATTCTCATGTCACAGCAAGAAAGTCCTGGGTTTGAATCCACCGGCTGGCTGGGGTCCCTCAGTGTGAAGTTTTCATATTTTCCCCGTGTCTGCGCAGGCTCTCTCTGTGTTCAATCCATTCTGTGCGTAATGCATTCAATGGAAAGGGGTCTTCATAGCACAACCCATTTCTGGATTTTACTTAATTTTTTACTGCATACATATGACAATGTAACCATCTGATTATTTGATTATCAATAAGAAGCACTGAGATGCAAGATGCATTTTTTTTCTTAATGTAAACTTTTTTTCAGAAGTTAAGTCTAAGGACTCTATCCTCTCTACCATATATGATCATATCCAGTTCAAAGGGAAAAAAACCAAACAAAAAACAACTGTTTGGCCAAAATACTGAACTGGAAAGGTTTAAACTTCCATCATTTATATACAGTGTATGGTTCAGCCATCCTTCCATTTTCTCCATCACTTATATAACTCGGGTTGTGGGGGAGCCTATTCCCCTATTCATCGCTAACAGGCCCCTACTGTGCAGACACGATTCCCCAAAATGTCAAACTGTTTCTTTTTAGAATCAAGTAAAATAGAGGACAGACATCCATTCACGCCTTTATCTCCAGGGAAAGGGAGACCTATCATAATCACGCATCTGATCTCTACAGTGGTTCTGCACACTGGACTTGAAAGGGACCTTGAGCCCAATGCGCACAAGGCACTCACTGCTTTTAATCCAAACCAGGGCTTTTTCCACAAAAGCAGTTTTGTTGGGACTGCAGTATTGCGTTGTCACCAATGCAAGGACAGATAAAAGAACGGGCATTTCCTCAAACACAGAACTGTATGGTTGTTTCGCTCCCAGGCATACAAACCAAAACCTCCCTCGAACCAGGTCTTCATTTATTTGTGAATGGCTTTTGTTGCCACATATTTACATCAGAATTTCGCCTGACATAAAAACACCTACTGCCTACTGAATTTCTTTTGACGTGAAAGCTAATGTTGCAGTCCAGATCATTATATTTCCTACTTGCAGGTAACTCGTTTCATATATAGTTTTCCTACACAGCTAGAAATGTGAGGAACAACTAAGACTGCTTCCAGTATTATAATGAGTATTCCCTTTTATGGGACCTGCATTTCTCCACCATGATTACATGTCACTGAAGCATAAAATATCCCGCAGAGAGTCGGCTGATTTCTATGCAATTATTTTTTTTTAAGAAAAAAAAAAGAAAGAAAGAAAGAAAGAATAGAAACCACTTAAAAAGTGTCTGGGTGGTCTGTCCCATGCTCAAATTATTTATGGTACAGTGTACATAGATTTAAGAAAGTTTTATTCCAGAAATAAATCAATATGAAAAATGGTTTTCAGATGGGCCCTGTGATAGACCTGCACAGGGTTTACCCTGCTTTTCACTGAAGGACAGCCGGGATAGGTTCCAACCCTGAAGTGCACGACTGACTGAGAAAATGAACGGACAGATGAGTTTTCAAATGCTGTTCACTGTATCATAAATCATTCCTTTCTTATTTTAATATTATGACTAATTGATGGATTGTTTAATCTGTAAAATGTCACATATTAGTTGAAAAAATTCTTATCAAAAACCTAAAAGCCCGTACCGGCATCCTCATATTGTTGAATTGCTGAATATGTAGCTTCTGATCTACAGATCATTTTAAAAAAGATCTTGTTTTGCTTCTCTTCAGTATGTGAATAGTCTCGTATGTTGTTGTAGGCTGGGAAAGAACTTAATCATTTCAAAGTATCTGCAGGATCCATAGAGAACAGATCCAGGGGCCAGACCGACCTCCCCTGCTGCCTCAGGCCAGGAGGGGCCCCAGCGTGGAGTGGGATCTTAGACTTCAGGGCTGAGTGGAACCAGACTCAGGGGTTTTGTTGGAAAGGAGTTGAAGTGGAGCTGGGGGAGTGAATAAAGAGTGGCAGGCCTGGCCCTTGGAGCCCCGCAACTGATGCACACAGATGGAAAGCATTAGCCCTCCATTCAAGCACAAAGATGGATGGATTATTAGATAGAAAGTCTGAGTGGAGTTGGAGAGGAGAGAAGGAGAAAATGAGAAAAGGGTGTAGGCCAAGAGACTGAGATGACAAGTGAGAGAAGAGAGAAGGAGGGAGGAGGAAAACGAAGTGTGTAAATATGTTTAACAACTTGAATACATACATGAGAATTAAAAAAAAAACATATTGGAGGAGGAAGACCATATAGAGACCTCCTGTTTTTATAAACAGTTTACTGAGAAAGCATTGTGCTGAGTCAAAAACAGCAGTTTAGATATGCTTTAATCAAGTCAACCTATAGGATGCATTAGTCCAGCATATTAATTCAGTAATCAGGCCAACATCATGCAGGCGATGGCATGCTTTTCCACTGGTACTCAATGTTCTCAGTACACAGTCACTTTTACACTTTTTACCCTTAAAACCAATTTTTTTATTCCAGCCTCTCTGGCAGTGTTATTCACACTTTGGAATCTGTATCATTAGTTCCCATCTCTTTATTTAAGCTATATGATGACCAACTATGAGATATTCCAAACTGAGTCACAAAAAATGAATATTGGATGCAATATTTTGGCATGCGGTATAACTTAACTTTAAAAAAAAATCCATTTCCAAAATACCTCTTAATTATAAACCCTTTGTTGGTCGAACACTCAGCCTTTCATCACTGAGGACCTAGCTGTACAGCGAGATCTCCCAAGCAGGTACAGTGAGTCCACATTTTTGAGAACATGCATCAGCATTTGCCTAAAAAATAAATCTTGCAGAGAAATATGCCTGCATAAATCTGTCTTTGTATATGTGCATATACCATTTACAAGTGAGCCACTTGCTAACGGCTGTGACCTTAATCCCAGAGCTATTTATACACTGTCTCTGCATATAAACACAGGCATTCACTTGATTACATGCTGCATGTGTAAAGATACCTATCTCTTAACCTCTAACAGATGTTCTCTGAATCTGAGTGCAGCATTTAATACACACCTAGTTTAATTGTCCATTTGGTCTCTCGAGTCATTTAAATCTCATTAGGTTGTTGGGCAGCAAAAGTTGCTTTGCTCAAAACATTTCAAGTACAAGATAAAGGTGTGGAGATGATTATCCTGTTATTACTAGAACAAATGTGAAATACTACCACAAAAACTTTTGCTCAAAAAAAAAAAATTGCATGTTAAAGACCGACAAAGCTAGTTGCACGCACACAAAGTTCTGTGCCCTGCCTCCATCATTAGCTTGATTCGGAGGGAGAGCCATAGCATTTAGAGTTTGCTGGTAAATTCATGCATTTAAATCTAAATAACATTACATTTGATGTTATTCTTTTAGGTCTGTGCACAATCAGTGACATCCATTGGACATTTTGGATTCCCGTCACAAGAGTGACACAATGGGTGTTAAGTAAATGTGGTGGGGAGGACCCAAGCCCAAAAATGCAGAGGCAGACGAGGCAATAAAGTTGAGTCTTTACTGGAAAAAGTGCAAAGTCCAAAGTAGTAAACTAAACAGGGCACAAGGAAAGAAATGAAAACAAATCGGAATCCAGCAATCGAGCATGAGGAACACAACACACGGAGGAGAAACAGACATCCTGACAAAGGGGCTGATGGGACACTATGTGTACACATTGAACTGAATCGACAGTGAGACCCAGCTCGGAGTACGACAAAGGTGAGGTCAATTAAAAACAGGTGAAAAGAATAGGAGGTAATACTATTTAGTTGGTAAAAGCAACCTTGAACCCTGATTTTTGGAGAAATCCAGAAGATTATGGTGACCTTCCTCTTTGCAACCCATCCCAACACTTCTATGTTGAAACACCGGCGTTGGCCATTTTTGGGAAGGGGTGGATCCATCTTTCACTCCGTTTGTCTCCTGTCGTTCCAACTCTGTGGCCAAGATAATGGCAGATAATGTTACTAACAGCAAGGTAAATAGCTTCATTAGTGTGTATGAGGACAGTGCTGGTTTGTTGGCCAGTTCAGCACTTTGGTTTCCCAGCAGGATGAATTACAATAACTAACAGTTTGAGGCAGCAATGAAAACAGTAAAAAAAGACAAAACAAAAATGTGTCTTTGTTGATTTTTGTTTGTTTGTTTTAATTTATATATATATATATTTTTTAGCAGGAACCAGGCAAATGACTACGCCAGCTTCCTGATCTATCCCAGCTCTGCCAAGGCCCCTGGGGAACTGATAAGTCGCCTGACTGCGTTCAAAGGCTTCACTTTACTTCCACTCTCCAAGGTCAGTACGAGGCAGCACAGACAGCGGAGGTCAAACGCCTGTCAGGCCCTCAACAAAAACAGCTCGTGTTCCCCAACAATCAGGGGCTTGTTTAAGACTTCCAGCACTGCCGTGAGAGTATGAGGACAGCGAAACTGTATCCCTCTCATTTTTCCCTCCCTCTGTCCCTCACCAGGGTCTTTGCAACCCATCCTCTCAGTCAGTGTGTTGTCAAAGCTGAAGTCTTCATTCATTAGAAGCAGGAATCTTGTTGGTGTGAGAGGTCTACCTTTTAGTTTCCTGCACGATACACTGCAATGCAATAATGAAACAACTCATGGGTTATAATGAATTATGATGTATGTTTAACAGAAATGAGCTGCGATAAGCTCCAGCCCCTCTGTGATGCTGAAGTGGATGAGCAGAAGAAAATGGACTGTTAAATCACCCAGCAGCTCACTGTATCATGAATGTCTATATTGCATGGACTTCGTGGCATAACCACATGAGAGCTCTAACACACTACTTTATACTTTAATATCCACACCTGAACAGTTCACACAGATCCCTTTACTCTCTCGTCTTGACCCTTCCAGTGCGATTAGATGATGCCAGATTCCATAACTGCTCCTCTGACTCACTGTTTACATGTTGTCTCCATAGGAATCTCATGGTAAAGCGGACACACCTTTCACCCAGATGAGCTCTCTGTTGCATTACCCCATCAGCCATTCACTGCACTTTACCTGTATCCCTTCCTTCCCTACCTCTTTTTATTCCTCTGGCTTTCTTTTAAGCCTAAAACACACCTCTTCTCTCCTTTACCTTCAAAAGACCATTACAGCCCATTTCATTCTGAAATAAAGGGGCTAAATGAGGCTCCTTTAGCAGAGAACACCCTCAGGGCTCACCTTTCTTTGGTGAAGAGGGAGTGGTCATCCTTAGTTACATGGCCCGGCTGCAGGAAGTTGCTGCTCTGGCTTTGAACCAGAGCCATTTGAGCATCAGGGCACGACACACCCGCCGGCTTACCAGACATGTTCATGTCTATTTAGACATGTTCAGGTTCGTATAGCCGTTTGCCACTGTAGCAAACGGCTCCAGAAGGGAGTCAGTGGGTAGGTCAGTAAGTCTGCGCTCCAGTTTTGGTGTGTGAAACACTAAAATTTGTTTAGTATGTTACTTAAATAGCAGATATCTGTGTCTGCTTGATGCACTCTTACCATATATGCAGCCTTTTAAACAAGCCTCCCGGCAGAGACAGCTGATAACTTGGTACTCCCTCCTCTCGTCCGAACGTGGGTACTTCTGGCTCCTTTAACAATGTGTAACAATGTGAAAATAATGTGATAGTGTGTAAGAGGTCCTACCCAGTGTTGGATCTCTCTGCTGAATCTGTGGCTCAGCTCATCTTTGCAGAGCATTAGATTGATTTTCAGTTCAGTTTTAGCAGTCCTGCCTCCAACTCTAATGATTCACCACCTATAGTGTTGTTTTTGCCAAAGCACGCTGCTGTTTGCAATTAAAACACTTCTTTTTTTTAACACTTTTATATGCACCAAACAGCAGCTTCTTTATTGAAAAGCTAATGAACATGTGCTAAATATCCAGAGGTTTTCCACAAGAATCATAACAAAGCTAAAAAGAGAGAGAAAGAAAAGAAACAGTGAATGTCAGAGTAAATTCAACAGATGGACCAAAAATGGCTCCAAGTTTATCATATCTTGATGTTTTGCCTGCCCCCAAATGGCCAAAAAAAAAAACCCAACCTCTTTCACGTTTAAGTAAGGACTCTGAATACTAGACACCAATATTTAATCTGCTTTTTAGCATTTCAGGAAAGAAAAAGACAGTAAAAAGGTCCTAAAGGAGTTTGTGAGATAGCACGAAACACTTCACAAGAAGATTACGTGCGGATATTTGGTTGGAAATCTCCATCAGAGATCGGTTTTTACAGAGATGTTTCTTCTCTGTTCCCTATCCGTGGCATTACGTCTCTCTGTGTTAGGCCTGTACTGGACTGCTGACCCGCCCAGGTTTGCCGATTGACAAATGTTGACCGCATTAGATAAGCTCCCAAGAAAAATGAATAGATGGAAAACAATCACTGCTTCCGGCTCTAAAATAGTCATTCAGAAGCTGTTACACAGAAATGTACTTAAGGACTGGGACCAAAGAGGGTGTGTTTCATACCAACAGCAGCTGCTTAGTCAGCACAATCAAACATCAGCACACACACACACACACACACACACACACACACTGCATCAGTACTGGATGTCCAGATTGCTTTTCTGGATGACAGGATGCTGGCATCTCGCATCAGCACAGATGTTGGTTTCTATCAAATACAGATGCCTCCTTTCTTCTCTCCTGTTTCCTGTGCACTCCTCTCTCTGTCTGTGCTTGCGTGCGTAACAAATGGTTTTGGTTCTTGCTTTGGGAGAAATTACATTAAATGGTGTCAGAGCGCAGAGTCTCTGATGTTGGGAGTCGTGAGGGTTTACTGCTGTGCTACTGCCGTTCGCAGAGCACAGTCACAAAACACACTGTTCCAGACCGGCAGCAGAAAATGTTTTCAGCAGTCTGAAAGTCTGCATCGCTGCTAATGACTGTCTTCCCCCCCCCCTGTGAATACTCACAAGTTCACCCATAATAGGAGGAATAAAGGACACCTGCATTGGAAGATAGAGCTTCATTTTTTCTTGCATGACTGGTTCACTAGAAGAAGACTTATTTAGTCAGCTGGTAATTATATGTGATGACAACAATAGATGTATTTGTACAGGAAAAGAGAAGATCTCTGCTAAGGAAATGGAAAACATTACTAGAACATTCCAACAGCATTTACAGGTCAGTAGTTCTTTAATCTTTTTAGGCCTTTAAAAATAAATATCTCAAGATGCTTTCGATTGTACCTTTTACTACCTGTACAGGGTGTAGCCTGCCTCTCGCCCTATGACACCTGCGACCGTAAAAAGAACCTGCGACCGTAAAAAGGACAAGCGGAGAATGTTAAACTGATCATGAATGAAGCACCCAGTGACAGAATGCAACTTTAAAACGACCACTGTCTCTGCATATGAACAGCACTGCATGCATGCTGACATCGATCACAGCCACTCTGGTTCATTTTTTAGTTTTTGCTAATTCAAGGTGAAGGATCTGAATTTAAGCCAGAAAGAAATGAAGTGAAGCACACGCAACTGCAGACTGACACGCACTCAGGGGCACTATACCAGAGCCATTTTTCCATCTTTGGCCAAAGTCTAGCAGGACTATTATTTCCAGCTGTTTTGAGCCTGTGTCTACAGTAATCAAACAGCTAAAGGGCCCCATCACCTGGTCATCAGTGGGCACTGCAATTACAAAGCAAAGAAATTGAAAACCATTCACAGAAATGGTGATTTGGTGGCACCCAGTGGATTCACATTGCTATCACAAATCTGCATTCCTAAAGGACACTGATCATATAACAGCAAGAGCAAGACTTACCAAACATCATTTAATAAATGATTTTGCAATACAAAACACCTGTGCAAAAAAAAATATTCAGACAAAATACAAAGACAAGGCCTCTCTTGGTCAATATGCATGTAAACCTGTTATGGGTACACTGATATTGAAATATACATTTACTTATGTTATTTTTTCTTACCAATAAAAGACAAAAGAAGGCACTATAATGATTTTTACCAAATACAAAAATACCTAAACTTGATTAAGATTCACAGTCTTGTGTACAAGTGGTTTTTGCACTACTATATTAGTACATAGACTAAATAAAAAAGATGAACACAGCCATGATGACATGGATTGGTTTAAGTCCCAGTTTGAAACCTTCACTTGAGCATTTTCACTGTTGTCATTTTATTCTATTTCACAATATAAACTCACAAGGTAGTCATGCCTTACAATATTTTCTGCCTTATTAGTAATTTTACTGTAAATGGCACCATCATTACACTGGCTTTGCTTTTCAGACCTGGAGGTGACATCCATCTTATATATACAGTCTATGATTAGTGTGTGTACATCATTTACATTGCTGGGGCTCACATGTACAGATGCTTAGGTAGGTTCACTCTGCTTTAGAAAAACAGAAATAAAATTGAAAGCACAAAGAGGAAAAACATATAGGAAATAGCCGGATTTTAATTGCTTCCAAAGATGGAAACAAGACCACATAGCTAGTAACAGGCAACCAGCTTCACTACTGACCTTTATCAAATTGAATGCCATTACCTTGAGGCATACTAAAGAGCAGTCAGATTTATAAAGAGGATTTCATTTGATTTTAATGTCTTTTATGCAGCTGCTTTTCTTTAGTTGCTAACAGACACGGATGACTAAAAGCTATAGTGAACACATCACAGCCTCTTCCACCCATATTCCACACAGCCACTTAAAACATTACAATTCAGAAATGCATTTGAGGCAAAAGAAGAAAAAAAACTACTGCGCTTTATGCTCTGCACGTCCACAGTGAGAATACCCTGGATGTGTGCTTGCACTCAGGAACACTCTTACAACCAAACCTAACGATTGTCAACTTGAGGGGGAATTTATGCAGCAAAACTGAGAACTTTGATCACTGTTGCTGCTGGTTTTATGACTTAAAAAAAAAAAAGAATATCATATTCAGCCTTTCATAAACCATCATCCAATAATAATGGATAGCTGAGGCAGTTTGTGTGGTTATGAAACAGACTTAATCAGGTCACCAAACACATACTTCTTCATCCTTCAATAGGAAACAGAAAAAAACGGACAGATTTGTTTTTTGTTGCTCTTTTTCTTTTAAAAGCTGCACTTGCTGGGCTAGGATCCCCTACATGTCAATGCAGTTGTCTCTTGGGTGTATTCAAAACAAGCTACATTAATATCTCAGCACGCCTAATTGCAGCATGTCACAGCCAACAAAATGAATCCTTTTTTAGATACCACATCCTTCTATGTACATAGCTGAGATCGTACAAAGCAGCTATCTACTATAAGCGCTATGCATTTGAACCCTTTTACTTTCATTATTCCTCCATGTCTTGTTTTTTTTGCACTATACAGATATATAAAAACAGACAATACAAAAAGGAAACAGACCAAGAAAAGACCTCCAAATGAAATCTAGATTTTTTTTCTCCTTCAGAATAAAACACTGTAAAAACTTTCCTTAAAATAAAACACTGTATCCGATCAATTATGCGGTGAATGAAGTGTTTGACCTGAGAACAGTGCAGTTTAACTATGGAGGATGCGTGTGCTGAGTGATGTCATTTGCAGATCTGCGGGATGGGGGGACTGCGAGGCCAATAAAGAGTTTATTGCCTGATCACATAACCTCCTGCTGTGTCTGGTGTTCTTGTTGCAGATGTCTCAGATAGCCAAGATAAAATTGGAAAAATAAACACATTCAGCTGTCATTTTCAAAGGGACTTCTTATTACCTGGATGAGTATCTTCATAGCTGTTCGCGGTGTGGCTGCAATGCATGCTACCATAAACATTAAAGATTACTTCTGGAGGTCCAAGGAGTGGAGTAAGACACCTGTAGACATTTTATACGCTTTTATTGGGGCAGGTCACTGTTGAGCTTCTTGCTGTTCCCATTCTTACTTCCTTGGACAATTCATTTTTGTGTTGACAAGCAAGACACTGAACTGGTTAAAAAAGGCACACATGGCTGTCCATGTCTCCCTGACATCCTATCTGTTGACTGGGAAAATATTTTATCTGATCGGAATTCAAACTATTCAGTAAGGCCACTGGAAGAATGTGCTCGTTTTTCACCTTTAAAGTGTTTTACTTAATAAAAAGTTCATTTGAATATATCTCTTTGTATTTCATTCATTCATTCAGGATCTATGTACCGTATTTACAGAGAGGTTAAAATAACATTTTCAAACCGTGATGGTAAATACGCTTTAAACAGTAAGGCATTACAGAGTCAGACAGCTGTGTATATCGCCTACTTAGTGTTTCTTGCATACCCAGATGTGTGGCAAGTTCCATCTCATTGTGGGGTCTCAGTAACTGCGATACTGCATCACTGGCTGAGAGGCAAAACGTCTCATATCTGGGTCCTAAGCTCAAAGAGGTTGAATATTTACAGGTCTGCAGTGATGACTGAGTCATTATACATCAGCACATCAGAGTCAGGGGTAAGCAGTGCTGATGTTTGGGACACATGGTCCACGGGTCCCACCCCCTTCTGGGAAACTTGTCCGTACACCTGAGCTGGCCCTCCACCGCTCCCCGGCATGATGCAGTGGGAGAGCAGCGGTGTGTTGGCGTCATGGTTGGAACCTGTGGTGGAAGGCACGCCGCTGACGTGGCCCGTGCTGGTGGAGCCACTAGCGCTGCTGGGGGAACGGCTTTTAGGAGGGGGCAGGTGGTGCTGGATTACCCTGGTAGGTGGAGCTGGGGGTGCAAAGTGAGCCGGGAAGGCTGCATATCCTGGTGGGATTGGGTATCCGTTGACTGGGATAAAACGCTGGTGGGTTTGGGGTACAGCCATGGGCGTCCATGCTGGGACTGGACCCATCTGCCCCGGTGCGGGAATAGCCTGGGCTGGGTAGAGGTACCCTGCAGCGGCGGCGTAACGTGGGTTGCTGAGGTTGCTGACGGGGCTGGCGCTGAGCGAGGTGGTCTGAGTGGTAGCATTGCCTCCTCCACCAGAGGGCGTGCTGGAGCTGGCATGGGATGACAGTCCCTCCCAGGCTCGCAGGCGGGCATGAATATCCTTGAAGCGAGGTCGGCGGGCTGGTCCTTCCTGCCAGCACTCAGTCATCAGACCATAAAACCTAAAAGTCAGCAGAGTTACTTTGTTACCATTTTTAGCAACGATCAAGAAGTTTCTAAAAGTCTGTTTTCAATTTAATACACTAAACTTACCCGAATACGCAAAGTGTCCAGTAAAGACATTAAAATACTTTTTTAGAGATTCCAAGTTATCTTAAACTTTAAAATACAAAGTGAGGAAACAGATGGTGTTGGGCTTTCTAACACTATATTATGAGATATATATAGGTTTCACCATTAGCCGGATGCGCCACCTTCTCACACTAAATAATAATAAAGTAACTGTAGCATACCTTGGTGGGCAGTCCTCAGGGCAGGGCAGCAGCTGTCGCTTTCTCACCATCTCCATCACTTCCTGGTTGGAAAAACCGTAATAGGGCTGCAGCCCGTAGCTGAAGACCTCCCACAGCACCACTCCAAATGACCAGATGTCTGAGTCTGTGGTGAACTTTCCAGAGGCGATGGCCTCAGGGGGCATCCAGCGGATGGGCAGCACAATTTTAGGCTGGATGCAGTAGTAGTCAGAGGAGTAGATCTCTCTGGAGAGACCCAGGTCAGAAATCTTAACATGGAGCTGTTCGCCTACCAAAATGTTCCGAGCTGCAAGGTCTTTGTGGACATAAAAGTGGTTGGCCAAGTAATCCATCCCAGCAGCCACCTGGTTCAGAATATTAAGAAGAAAAAAAATTTTTTAAATAATTTTTTTTAGTGGAGTATAAACAAGTAAATAAGGTGAATGAAAAGAAACAGTGCATTATGGGAACCCCCCAGCAGCCTAGGCCTATAGCAGGATAACTAAGGGGTGGTTCAGGGTCACCTGATCCAGCCCTAACTATAAGCTTTATCAAAAAGGAAAGTTTTAAGCCTAATCTTAAAAATAGAGAGGGTGTCTGTCTCCCGAATCCAAATTCAGAAGTAAAAATAAAAGAAGAGGTCAAAATCCTTACATCAACATTTCCTAATCATTCATACTGAAAGAAAATCCCATACTAACTGCAGTCTAAACTGGCAAAAGTTGTGCATAATAAGAGCCTCTTAGATAATTTAACAACAATATAGAATTATATTAAAATGGATGCAGTTTTCCTGTTTTTTAACTGGAATGTGCAATACTACTTCTTCCGCCATGCTTCTCTATGAGAATGCAGATAAAATAGGTGAAAAAACAACAATGAGAAGGTTTTTGGATCCTACCTGTATGGACATGTGCAGAAAATCTCCATGATCCAGGCTGGATTTCACCGTGCCATCCTCGTCACTGCTACAGCCAACGTCAGAGTGCGGGGAACGCATGATGAGAAACTCGTGGAGGTCACCTTGGGGCAGAAACTCAAACAGCATGCAGACGGGCTGCTCCTGGGTGACCACACCCAGCAGGCAAACCAAGTTGGGGTGCTGAAGCTCAGTCAGCACTGCAGCCTCCTTTGATGAAAACCAGATAAATAATGGTGAAATTCAAACAAAAAAAAAAAGGTGGCTGGCACATTGATTTAAACATTTACTGGAAAACTTTGGAAATTTACTGAAGATTTAGGAGTTTAATTGAGAGACAGTTTAAAATCCTTTTGAGTTTGAAACATTGTGGCCTTGAAAGGTGATTATAAGAAGATCACTGACGCTGGTTTCAACATGGCTCATTGATAGCTTTCAAAACGAAACAAAACAAAAAAGATGCGCTAAAAAGATTTGTTGTGCATAGTGTCACTTTTAAAGGCAGGCAGTTCAGGTCTGCCTCATTTTCTGTAAATGGAAAGTGAAGATTATGTTTTACACATGTCATCTGTTTGAATCCTCCTTCACATTTAAATTTATCTGGACAACCTTCCACCAGTTACAGTTTATTTTAGGAGCTATTTCCAGAGAACTCATCTACAGTTGAGCGATCCAGCCATACACTCTCTCACCACATTTACCTTCTATAGACATACAACAGGCCATGCTCGAAATCTTGTGGACATAGCCCTCTTTCGGCTGAGAAAGCAGCCACAGTCACAGTAGGTTATTTTAGTGACACATTAAAAAGATGACTGATGTGGCTTCTAAAATTACTTTTAACATTAGAGCTGCCATGAATATTTTTTTTAAATTTAAAGAATGTATCTGCTGTCTTCTTACAAAAGATGGATGCCTTTTTGAAACTTTTTTTTTTTTTTTTAATTTAACTTAAAATTAGGTGGTAGTGATCAATTCTTTACCTGTTGGAAGTCAGCCCACTGCTGGGAGCTGGAAATGTCTTTAAGGGTCTTTATGGCCACAAGCTGTGCCTGGTCCATCCCTGGCAGATACAGATGACCTTTGTAGATCTTCCCTAAAGTACAAGCTCCGAGCTCCTCCATGAAACGCACAGCTGACAGTGGAAGCTCTTTGGCCTTGCTCTGCAGAGTGAAGAAGAGGAGGAAGAAAAAAAAGATGAAGTGACACCAATGGGTTGAAAAGCTACAGAAAAATTAAATCATTACTTTCTTTGTCAGGTCAGCACCTTTTCCTCACCACTGTCCTTGTAGAGAAAAGAAAGCATGCATCAGTTTTCCAATCTGATGTAGGCGAACTGCCTAATATAACACCAAATACATGTTTGATTTGTAAAAGAAAAACAAAACCATAGCCCAGAGAGTTGATAATTCTCACAGTCAGACTCAATCCATTACCTCAGCCCCTAATAACTCCTTTATGCCTTTGGAAAGCGATATGGGAAAATTGTGAAACCTGGCACCATGTCCAGAGCTTAAAGATGTCATCTGGCTGACAGGTTAGGCAGAATTCGGGAAGATGAAGCAATTAATTCTCTTGCCAGTAAACCATAGAATCTGCTGCAACAATAGCAGAAAACAACATAGAGCTCCCTGTGAGGGATGACTCTGCCTTTTCAGTCTATGGAGCCCACTGAGGAGGACTCTGATTGGAATGCAGGGTTCCAGCTCATCCAAATCCAACAGGAATGAGCTGGGCTGTGGGGTTAAGAGAGGGTCACACATGTTTTGCAATTCATTTAAAGTAAATTGCAGTCAATTAAATCCATTTCCTAATTAAGATAAAGAAAACTTGGTTTCACTTTGAATGTCACCACTCCCACTCACAAATGCAGAAAATTGCATTTCAACCCACACAGTTTGCCAGAAACCCTCCAGCAGATACAACGATGTGAATGCCATCCATAAATAATTTGTTACATTAATAAGTATATTCAGGGTTGCATTTTGGTTTAAAATAACTGAGAGGAAAGCAGATCACTTCATTAAGAATTCATGAAGATTATGAAGCCAGACACGCTAATAAAATGGTAAATGACAAATGCATAAGGTTGAGCCATGAAAGTTCATCTCAGATTTGCGCAACATTTCAGGTCCCTAGTGTTGTTAGCTTCTGCTAAATAAACCAATAAATCAAGGGAGGAAGGTAGGAATTTTTTTTTTGCCTATTTTGTGAATGGCTATTTTAAAATTCCAATTTTTAGGGTAGATCTCTGGTACTATGGCTCTGTGAACACGGACTTTCAAAAGTGCAGCTCAAGTTAACAGAAAGACAGATGCTTAAAGTCCCTAAAATATTTATTTGGATGTCCGATCTCTGACAGCAACTTTGGAAGCCTGAAGAAACCACAAGTTTGGAGAGAGGGGACTGATTTTTTTGTTTACAGCTTCTCGTATGCAATACGCATAAATTTTTTAAAAAAATATTCAAATCAGGTGAATGGCTTCACAGATATTAAAGCCTCAACATGGGGGAACCCCCCCCCCAAAAAAACCCAACACATGCACATTTTCATCCAGTGTGATATTCCCCAGGTATGACACCAAATCCCAAACTTTTTTACAAAGAGCATTGAAAATATGCTCAGGTGTGTAACTAAGATGATGTTATTAAGACCTCTTTGCAAATCTCTGCAACTGAAGCATGAACACAGTCACTATTCATACCAACCAACCAACCTTTATAAAGCGGCACCGCCAGGTGATGGTGCTGAGAACTGAACAGCTTTCATATAAAGTCTATGGTGCCAAACCGCCACTCTTTGTGTGTGAATGTGTAAATGGGAGGGTGCTGCATTGGTGTGTGTGTGTCTGTGTGTGGTGTAGCTATTCTTGGGAAGAGATAAAAGGTGCAGAGTGGTTGGCAGAGATTTCTAGATTCCAGGAACTCTGATATGAATAATGAAATTCCTATGTGAGGAGGCACACACACACACACACACACACACACACACACACACACAGTCTCAGTGAGCTCTGAGGGGGGTGGTGAGTGTGTGTTGTATATGATGAGACACACAGATGTTTTTAGTTACGGCTTGTTTTTTTTCACCCATCTTTCCTCCCCACACCCAAACCCTCAGATCCCCATCACACCACCACAGATTTTTGTGTGTGTGTGACTAAATGGATTGTCACAGGCAGTAACCCTTGGGTGACCTTGCAGCAAAGCCTGTTAGGTAGCCGCTTAACCCAAGACAAAGCTGCAGATAATGAAAACAGGAAAGGCAGACATTTGACTTGGTAACACGTCTAAATACCTGACGATTTAGCACATATAAAAAAGGTTTTAAAAGAGAGAAATCACACAGCAACTCATTTATTTAAGAATTTCTTGCAGGCTGTTAATATTTAGCTAAAAGACTGGATGGATGCATCAGAAAAAAGGAGGTGGGAAAAGCTTTTCTGGTTTCACAACTGATGGTTATGCAGTCTGCTATATTTCAGAACCTAGTTGGCCACAAAGACCAGTTAAAATCAACTGTATAATTCCATGACTGCATGGTTGTCACTCTCCTGTAAACGTAACTCTTTGCAGATACAAGGTCTTCGTGTAAACAGCAAGGAGAGTCTCCCTTTTTAGGTCAGTGAAACATTTATTCCAATCCAAAAGAAAAAAAAAAAGCAAAAGAACAAACCGAAATAAAATAACCCAAAGATATTAATGGATTCTGACGCTTCTGTGACATCTACAATTCTCTCCCCAGTTTTTTATGGTAATACTATACACATTACCTTGAGCATCAGCTCAGGTTTGCCCATCTCGACATGCTGTCTAGATAAACCCAAACCCTCCACCCTCAACCACCAAAATTACGTGGAAAAGAGATGAGCATACATGACATGACAGAGTGCACAACCTTGAAAGGAACATGATACTCACACTGATGTGAGCTATGTGTTCCACTGGGAAAGCAGGATGATCTACATTACAAAAAGCTCCAGCGGTACAGGGATTGAAGGAGGGGGAGAAGCAGAGCAAGAAAGAAAAAAGATGGATTAAGTGAGAGCAAGAGGAAGAGGAGAAGTATGGGGAGAGGTGTGGAAAAAGAGACAGTGGGAGACAGAAATAAACAGAGGGGGGAAAAAACTGCAGTTGAACATTCCTGGACCAGCTGAGCTCTGATGAGAGACCTGAAGCTTTGTCTGAGACAGGTCATTTCCACACACACTCAAGCCAGTAACCCCTGCATGCTGTGACATATCCCTGATGACACACAGAGGGCCGCGCCGGCGTTTTGACTCCCTGACTTCTGCAGTCTGTTTGCGTGATGAGCCACACCTTCTTCACAGTCGCTACAGAACAGCCCACAACACTGCGTGATGACACAGCTAGCTGCCACTTTATGAGGTAGACCAAGCAACAAATAATAAGGATCACAGTGTTCAGTTGTTGTATTGATACTGCAAGTAAAATGTGTTCTACAGCTACATAAATAAAGGTAAGCTCCATGAGGCCCAGAAAGGCCCTCCATTATTTATTTTTCTGTGACTCTACCTTAGGCTTGTATGCAGTCGCGAGCATGGACATCTCAACATTCTGGCCTCGGACCGGTTTGGGCTGGCGGGCCACGGGAGGCCTGGAGGACTTCTGGTTGTTGCGGCACACGCAAATGAAGAAGAAGAGCAAAGCGATGGCTAAGGGGATTACCACGCTGGGAACCAGGATGTACAGGATCTCAATTCCAGACTCCTTATGGTCTAAACAGATGGATCGAGAAAGAGGAATAACATAGTATTAGTGCAATTTTACCAGATTTCTAGAGATCATCAAAATAAACCAAGCCAAGCCCTAAACAAGTATCTCACCACAGAGGGCTATGTCGCAGAGCTCCATTCGGACCCCCTCATCCAATGTGAAGCACCAGGGGGCCTCGTGTTTGTTCCCTGGGTTGCGGCAGTAGGAGTGTCCTCCGTTGAGCTCTGGGTAGCGCGCAGCCTGGTAGTTGTGGCTGTGAGGATACTGGGAATTCCACGGCTGACACTGACGCCCTGACTTGGTTATACTTGTTGTCCCTCTGTAGTCTACCCCACTGTTGTTATAACATTTGTGATCTGTTGGAATATAACACACAAAGTTAAAAATGACCAGGGTACCATCTGGCAGCTTAAGACCCAGAAATGTTAAAAAGGTGAAGGTTAAAAAATGAGATGATGCTGCTGATAATGTGTCAGTATTAATGTTCACAGCTGGCCTGAAGAGTTATTATGAATTATAACACAATAAGGTTTTTGCTCTAACATTTCAGATGTGCGATGGTCTCAAAATAAAATAAAAAATAAGATGCATGCTGGGAAAAGGAATAATGAGAGTTTTTCTTTGAACCAAGAGTTTTCAGAACAGCTCTCCTTAGACATTAATAATAATGCATTCACCATATCAACACAGCAAATGATTACAGCTGCCACAGGGACATGTCTTACTCTTGTTAATGGGCTCTGTCATGGGGATCCCGATCCTCAGACAGTTGGCAGCCTCGGGGCTGTCAGAAGCAGCCAGGTCTTCACAGTTGGGCAGTTTCAGTCTCTTCAGTATAATCGGGTTGGAGCGGGCGATGATGTACTCGGTCTTGCACAAGTCGTTCTCGAGGATCTCGCACTCGTCCTTGCAGAGGTCCCGAGGTTTGTCGGTCCCCGAGCTGCGGTCACATGTCGGGAAAGCAAAGTGGCAGAGGGACGGGATGGCGAACTGCGAGCAACGGTCAGACAAATGGTTGGACGTCCCAATCATGGTGAAGGCCGCTGGGAACAAGGGAGGGGGGAAAAAAAAGTTATGATTCACTTTCAGTTGTTTGAAAGAGAAAAAAAAAATGGTACAAAAAACAAAACAGGCATCCAAATGATGAAGGATTAGGAGACTGAATGAAAACAGAGTGTTAAATACTTTAAAAAAGAAAAATGAAAAATATTTGCTTCCATCAAAAAGTGAGACTTATGAAAGCTGCTTCAGCTGGATGACTTACGCACCGTGAAACTGTTCTTATTGCAAACACATGCATTTCTGTGGCGGCCACTATCAGTAAGGCAACTGTGATGAAGAGGACAAGCGAATATAAAGTGGATAAGTGAACCTGGCATCAATCCGAATGTCTCTGCAGCACATGTTGCTTGAATAAAAGGAACATAAAGATCAGTAAGTGTGATATTAAATTCAAGATGCTGAATTTGGACTCTGCGGCTTCATGATTTACAGTCCCACCGTTGGCTTATTATGACTCTGTGGCACCATAAATCTTAATTATCACTCGTCCTTGATGTTTCAGATCAGGCTCTGGATTCACGGGGTGCTTCATCCCTGAACCGCTGACGGCTGCACGGATTTAATCAATAATGACCTCTGAGGACAAACGCACACATACACGTAAAACAAAAGCACATATGCTGAGACACAGACGTGTACCAACACTATGAAGCAGCACGTTAGCCACATGCGCTTCATACTGAGTGGTGAACTCCCTTTGAACTCTCTAAGTGATGTTCTGCTTTCTTCCTGGAGCACATTAATTAAGGATTACCTTCTTTAAAACTCTAATCCACGCAAGGTTTTCATCAAATTAGGATGCACAGAAAAAGCACTTTCACATAGATATGATAGGGTTAAACTCGTGAACTCCCTTAAGGGAAGTAATCTGTCAAATGCAAAGGACCTGAGAGGGAGAAACCCCTTTGCCCCTACCCATAATTTTAAGTTTTGCTGACATTTGATTATTGATAATGAGAACTGAGGAACGAAAGAGGTATTGTTACAGTTTCAAGCTGCATCATGAGGAGCAGCTAAAGGAATCAGGACAGTGTGCCAGGTAAAAGATGCCACAAATCACATATAAACAACTTTAGGTTTTAATATCTGCCAATGAAAATATATTATTGTGCCAAAGTCTTGAGCTACCCCTCATTTCTTTATATTTTGCTTCCAAGGAACCACACTTTTTCTTTCTTTCTTTCTTTCTTTCTTTCTTTCTTTCTTTCTTCTTCTTTTTTTTTAAGTGGCCTTAAGCAATAGTTCTCATTTTCAGTCTTGACAACTTTGTCAAAAAAAACAAACACATTATTTGTTCGGATTTCTTTAAGTGAATCTACAAAAAATGCCAAATATAACACAGTTTGACAGGCATAAAAAAAGTATTTTTGCACCAAAAAGATGATTCCCAAAGAGCTATCTGGCAAAATCCTGGCATGGTGTGCAGAGTATCCTTATAAAATTTGAGGAAACTGGGCAAGTGGAGGACAAATAAAGAAGTGGACAGTCTTAAAAAAAATATCTACAGTAGATGAACAGTATCTGAAAATCACATCCTTCAGAAACAAGAAACAATCCAGCAAAAACACATGTTTTACAGCCATCTGTAAGCCATGGAGGAAAAGCAGCTGATTGGCAATGATTCCAAACACAATGCAGTAAAAGCATACCTGGATGGAAAGAACATGCAATGAACACTATCAGAGTCTGGAGCTTAGCATAATTGAAGCAGTGTGGGATCATCTTGACAGAGATCAAAACAAAAGGCAGCCAACATCCAAAGAAGAGCTTTGAATGGCCTTCAAGAAACCTGGAGAACTCTTCCTGAAGACAACTTAAAGAAAGGACAAGAAAGCTGCCTAAGAGAGTTCAGGCTGTGTTGAAGAATAAAGGAGGTCACACCAAATATTGACCTTCAAACTCACTGGAATTGTAGAAAGTCTTTGGCCTTATAAACTGTACTTCTATGTATGTTTGCAAATTTCAATAAATCACTGCACGATTCCCATCTCCCCAGCAACATTTAAAGAAATGCGATGTGGCTCAAGACTTTTGCACAGTACTGCATGTCCCTCGGTCATTAACGGTCTTCAGCTTTCTTTCACATATCACATCTGCGGACACCAAACGTTTCGTAAACTGGATTAGAGGTTTGACTTCCTGTGTTTACGTTGCAATAAATTAAGTCTGTACAAAATAAACCTGCCAAACTAAGAAAAATCGTCTTTTTAATAAATGGACAGAATAAATATTTATCTATGACACATGTGAGAGTACATGAAATGATAAGCTGATTTGTTTTGGCTGGAAGGAAGTTAAACCCACTTAAAGGCACAGCATTCGTCTCACCTGTGATCTGGGTCTCAATCTCCCCCTGCATCTGCAGCGAGTCGACAAAAATGCTGCGGTTGCCGATAAAGCGGGCGCAGGCTATGCCTCTGTACGGCTGGCAGAATCCGTCTTCGGGAAACCCATTGCTGAGAGTGGAGAGAGGAGAAAGAGAGGACGTTTAAAGTTTGTCTGCATAATATGAAGTCATCTTTCAGAAGCGCGGTCTCTACTGTGCAACACTTGCACAGAGAAACCACTAGAGGTCAGCCTACGTTTGAATACTCCAGAAAGGGGAGGCTGTTCCTTGTTGTTTCTTTTGCTTGGTTGAAGATGAGCCACACTCGAAGACAGACATCTAAAACATACAGGCATCCTAATACACAGCAAACCGCATTAATAATTAATATTTCGTGTCAGACTTTATATTAAGAGTGGCCAATCTGAGCCATAATTGAAAACATATGGCGAGAGAAAGAGAGCAACCTTGTTTTTACAGCTCTACAACTCCAGTCAGTGAGTTTGCCTTTTTGGTGTGGGTATTTTTTCCCCCTCATTAATGTAGCAATTCTTATCCCATTTAATGCTCTCATCACCATCCTCCTCCCTTTTTTTTCTGTATACACACACGCACACACAAAGCACACGGTCACTAGCAGACCATTCGCTCAGTGTGAGATCACTCTGTCATGTGCTTTAAGTCGTACCATATGGGGATGTTAAGACCAGGCACAACCACAATGTATAGTATAGGGGGGTCCATGATGCCACTGCATATATGAAGTATATCTTCATGGTTCGGACCTGCTTCTTGAGTAATGGCAAACAGAAGGACTCCCTTTGAAAGTAGATAGACTGACATTTTTAAAAAATTAATATATTCAACTTTAGAATGCATAGATTAACTGAGAAATCATAAAAATGGTCAACTCCTACACACACAAACAAACAAAAACTCTTGGCTTTAGTAGCGAATTTCTTTCATGCATTATAGCTCTAGTAGGGCTTTACAGAAATGTCACCTTTGTTGATGAGAGTCGGGTAGTTTACAAGAGCTGTAACAAAGTGCAAATAACACTAATTACTCTGCAGGCTGTAAAACGGTGCTTCAAAGATGCAACTGAGAGTAAGTTGACAAAAAGCTCTCTCTCACACACACACACACACACACACACTCCCTATCCATGTTGGGTGTGAGTGTGAGGTCATTAGGTTCCCTCTCTCTGTGGAGTGTTAAGTGACTGAAGGGCCAAGGTCAGTTCCCCATTCCCCTGTCTGTGCAGATCTAAATGGGCTTTCCAGACATGGACACACACACACGCGCACAAACACACACAAACACACACACGACTACCAGAGCATTGGGCTGCATACTGCCGATTCCTCTGAGATATGGTAACTTTACAACTTAATGCAGGTTTAAACAGATTTTATCCTTGGAATATGTAATTTCCTACTAAAATATGCAGTAATAATGACTTCATGTTGCGGTAGGCCTGCAGAGGGCTTAGCACCCCTTCACCAAGCCACAAACTGATACGTCTTTGGATATTTTCCCCGTTGGTGAAAAGCTGCCTGTGTTTAGGTAAAAGTGCCTGGGATTAAAGCAGTAAAGGGGAGGGTTTTATAATAAAAAAAGAAGCAACCACTGAATAATTGAATCATTTCACTTATGATTGGTTAGGCAGTGGTGGTTAGAACTGCTGCCTCACAGAAAGATGGTCCTGGGTTCAAATCCACCATCTGGCCAGGGCCTTTCCCGCCAGATGAAAAGGCCCCGGTCCAGCTTCCCCCCCCCACAATCTAAAGTCATGCAGTTAGTGGGGTTAGGTGCAACTGGTGATTCTAAATTACCCATAGCTGCGACAGGCTGGCAACCTGTCCTGGGTGTACCCTGCCTCTCACCCTGTAGTAGCTGGGATAGGCTCCAGCCCCCCTGAATTGGATAAGTGGAAGAGAATGTATGGATGGATTGATGGATGATTAGTTAGGTTCCTAGCATTTTGAATGTAATGAAGCAGAATATAAAAAGGCAGCTCAAGCATGAGAAAACACACACACACACACACACACACACACACACGGGATGAAGAGTGAGGGCTGGAGTGTGTCCAGGCAGTCCAGAGGTTAGTTTGGTTGTGCGTCACAGAGAACGGTGGACACAAACATCAACACTAGCACGAAGCCACACACAGACAAGCAAATGACAAGGGAGAGAAGACGATCCACCGCAATGCAGCCAGATCCCCGTGGGCAAATTATAACTGCTGCAAGTCAGAACGCCCTAAACCAAACCAGCTCACAAATCGCCCCTCGCTGTTCTTCCTATATTTTAGTTTCTTTAGCACTTTCCCAAAGCAACTTAGCTTCCAAGCCATGTCTGAGAGGCTGATTAAAGTATCTTGTCTAATAGTGCAGAAACGAATAATAGCATGTCCAAAGAGAGAAGCGGGTAGGAAAGACACATCTACAAAACCTAATCACTGTGATACATCTGAGGTTTTCCGAAAATCTTTCTCGTGTTTTTGTATCCATTTATTTCTGTGTGTTTGTGTGTGTCAGTGTAAGCTATCCTGAGCAGGGAGAGCCAAGTGCGGTTGCTATTTGTGTAAACAGTGGATAGCTGTTCAGGCCTTTGATTTTACACACCAACGCCACGGGCCCTCTGTATAATGTTTTATAACAGTTAATTACAAAGGAAGCTTTTTCCCTCCAAGACTCGATCTATAATCCAGATATAAACAGAAAGACGAGCCTCACCACAGAACCTAAACAAGGTGCCGAAGACACTGATGCATTGTCCAATTACATTTTTTCCGACCTCATTATTTATTGAGGGAAGTGCTCGCTAAGCAGCCATGTTCTTTTTCCAACACCACCCAGATCCACATCCATAACGTTACATATGGATCTCACACCTGTGTGCTAAATGCTGGCTGTTCAGGGATGTTTAACTCCACATATATGCAAAATATGAAGAAGTATGAACATGTACATGTATAAAGTTCAACTTTAAAGTGTTGTGATAAGACACATTATCCTGCTGGAAGCAGCCATCAGAAGATGTGTACACTGTGGTCATAAAGGGATGGGTGTGGTCAGTAACAATACTCAGGTAGGCTGCAGTGTTTAAAAAAAAGCTCAGTTGGTACTAAGGGGGCCAAAATGTGCTGAGAATGTATCCCTCACACCATTACGCCACCACCAGCCTGAAACATTGATACAAGGCACAAGGGATCCATGCTTTCATATTGACAGCTTTTTTCCCCCAATCTTCTATCGACCAACTTCCTGTTCTTAGCTGACAGAAGTGGCACCCAGTGTCGTCTTCTGCTGCTGTAGCCCCCCCATCTGGTTCAAGGTTCAACTTTTTGTGCGTTCAGAGATGCTCTTCTGCACACCTTGGTTGAAACGAGGGGTTATCTGAGTTACTGTGCCAACATTTTGATGGATGATATGCTTACATTTAAAGGACATCAGATGATGCCACTAGATGAAACCAGATTTCATGGTACTGCAACTTTGAGTGAGATGTCCTGACAACATAAAGTCACAAATGTAATTCCACATGGTGGTGCTAGGGGATTGTTAAATAAATAATCCAGCTTCTACATATAACTGCATGGTAGTCCATCTAATAGCTGTTGAGATGTTTCAGTTTGCACCACTGTGGTGAACCAGCCTTCAGACTGACAGTGGCAGCCCTGGACTCATCCTGTAAACTAAATTTAGGAATATATCAGGAAAGTGCTAACGGCTCTCTTAGACACATGATCAAGTCTCTGTTTAGTTTTATGCCTCAGTGATCAGAAATTATGACTGTACAAACACTACAAGAAAAAGAACATGCAGATATGTAAAGTACTGTGCAAAACCTGTGAGCCACCCCTCATTTCTTTATGTTTTGCTAGCACAATGGGAAATAGGTGCAGCGATTTATTGAAGCATGTGCAAACATACATGGAAATACAGTATATAAGGCAATTCTAACGAGCTTGAAAGTCAATATTTGGCCACCTTTATTCTTCAACACAGTCTGAACTCTGTTTGGCAGCTTTTTTGTCATTTCTTTAAGCAGTCTTCAGGAATAGTTTTCCAGGCTTCTTGAAGGACCTCCCAAAGCTCTTCTCTGGATGTTGGCTGCCTTTTGTTCTGTTCTCTGTCAAGATGATCCCACACTGCCTCAAAATCTGACGGTACTTTTTTACATTCATAATTCGATAAATTTTGACAAGATCACCAACGCCACAGGCTGAAATTCAGCCCCGAACCATGGCGGAGCCTCCCACCGTGTTTTTACAGAGGGCTGTGGTCACTCCCTCTTCAATCTCTCTCCTGAGCTCCTCCATACATACAAACAACAATTTTAACCAAAAATTTCACATTTGTATTCATCACACTGTAAGACCACTGATTTTCAGTCCAATTCTTTTATAATGTGACATACCTCGGCCTTTTCTTCCCGTTTCCCTTTCTTAAGAATGGCTTCTTGATAGCCACCCTTCCCCTGAGACCATTTCTGATGAGCTTCATCTGCTGTAGATAGTTTTTTAGATCTGGCACTTCTTCCTTTGCCTTCCACTTATCTAGGTTCCTCAGTTTATTGAGCACACACTGCAGACCAAGCTGAAATAAAGTTTTTAGTTAAGAGGTCTTGTTGGTACAAAAATGCCACTCTATGTCCATCAAACTGTTACCTTTGGCATTTTCATAAATTTAACTAAACAAATGGGAACAAGTGATTCATTTTTGTGACAGGCTGCTAGTAATGAGTTGCCTAAAAATGCAATTTAAAATGGGCTCATGTTAAGCTGAGTTCAGTGCCTTTTTCATGCTCGAATTAGTCATAGGTCAGTGTTAAGTGGCTTAAAGTGGTCAGGTACAAGGACTGGACCAAAATGAATGAAAAAGCAGCCAATGTCTAAAAAAGAAGTTTGCAAGAGCTTCAGAAAGCCTGGAGAACCATTGCTCAAAAAAAACTTGCCTGGCTCTTTGGAAGCAAAATAAGGAAATGAGGGGTGGCTCAAGACTTTTGCACAGTATGGTGCATTGTCAGTTTTTCATAGACACACACATGCCTGTACAATGAAACACATAAACCACAAATTGATGATAGGATGGAGCGGGCTCTTTTGAAGTCTTCTCACTGATCCCTAGACTAATATTAGATGCATCAGTACAATGACACAGACGTGATCCGGGAATCAAAGGTTGTGGTCTAAGACAAACATAACATTAACAGGAAAAGGAGAGTTTTTAGTAAAGGAACACTGTTAATGCTTAAAAAAAAAATGTGCTGAGTCAACTCCAAATATCTTTAATAAGCTGTTCAATCTGGCAAAACAACTCGATTTTTTAAAAACCATATTAACAAAGGTTCTCAGTAGTTCCACAGAACCCGCAGACTCTCCTATTCCACTTTTCAACATGATGACTTGCCTTAACTTTTATCTGCTTCAGGTTTTCCACCAAACGTTCATTTATTAGTGAGACACATGACTGTAAAGATAACAGCCTGACAAAAGCATTTTTGGCAAATATAATTTCTGAAAGTTGCCAGTAGGAGTGATTTAAAATGTGCAAAGCATATGGAACACTGGACCTCAAAAAAGGGACTACTGTGTGTTATGCACTGAAGCATTCCTTAAGTATCAATGGGCATAGTCCAAAAAGGGTGTGACATTACTTAGCATACACTTTCTTTAACTCCAGAATATGATAAACAGCTTTATCTGCTTTTGATCTGAGGACTATATTATGATGTGTTGTCTTGATTATGAAAGAAACCTTTAAGCCCTGAGGATATAAGCTAGGGTGTTTCCCACTGAGAGCCTGTGATGATGGGTTTGTGCCGAGTTTTGGGGTTAAAGGGATATGAAACTCAATTCTTTTCGTTGGAGGAGAATAGAGAAAGGAAGGGATTTAAGGAAGATTGGGGGGTGGGGGGCTGATGACATTTTAAATTTCAGGGTTTTGTTTCCATTAGCTGCTCTGGGTGCTGAGTGAAGAGGAGATGAGCTGCTGGCAGCATGAGGTCACAGCTGTTGCATCTTGATTAAAGATGCCCCTAAACTTGTTTTGATTTAATCACTCTCTTCCTGGTTTGACAGGAATAATAAATGCTTTGACAGAATCAGGAGGTCTACCATGACCAATACTTTTTTTTATTTAAACCTGCAACTTTTGTTGGGAATGTGCCTTCTTGTAACTAGCCCATTATGTGTATTCCATTGCATACATTAATTTCATAAACTATATATTTTTTATGTTATTGTATAAAATGTGAATGAAACCAGAATTCAATGATGTGCAAATCACATAAACCGAAGTTTACGATAAGATAAGATAAGATAAAACTTTAATGATCCCAAATTAAAAAGTACATAACAAATTTTGAGCGTAAGAAAAGAAGGTGACTGGTTGGAGATGCTAACACAACTCACGATCGAGGCATTGCTCAAAAACTAGAATACAACTCTTTGTGAATGTATGAGAGTGTGTGTGTTACATGCTGTGTTTGCATTAGATTGAAGATGCCCAACAACAAATCAAAAGGCACCTGTGGGTCTGGAGAGAAATGAAGAGACGACGCAAGGAAGACAAAGGAGGAAAACACAGGAAAACAAACTGAGCTCCAGCATTCCTCTGTGGGTTTACAGCTCTGAACGGTACCACAGAACTCAGCCATAATTTTGGGTTGCGATGAAAGTCTCACTTTTACAGTTTTATCTGTGCAGCGGTGAAATATACGCTCATTTGCAAGTACCCACAACAACTGCAGGTTAGTGATTCACGTGTTTGGCTCTCTGCACGGGCGTGCACTCACCGACACTGTGATTCCATTATAACGGGAGGGCTGCCTGTGCGGTTGCAGGGTGTAACAATCTCTTACTGACAGGGAGCCAAAATGGCCACCAGAGCCTGGGGCTGAATGGGATCTGTGGCTGCCGGTGGCCCGTGACCACACTGGGAATGAACGGCAAGTGAGGGCAACTGAGGCACTGCATTAGGATACAATGGAGAATGAGAAGGTGCCCTTGGTCCTCATGTTACTACTGCTCACTGACTGCAACAATAGAGGCTTCTGTCAGAGAGAAGGAACCTTACAGAGCACTAAGAGAAGTAGGATGGAAGACCAGACATGGTGTGCTTGTTCTAATTTTTTTTTAA
The DNA here is from genome assembly GCA_024447675.2 of Pterophyllum scalare. Lineage (NCBI taxonomy): Eukaryota > Metazoa > Chordata > Actinopteri > Cichliformes > Cichlidae > Pterophyllum > Pterophyllum scalare. The sequence goes on from JAMQGT020010098.1 coordinate 62,323, forward strand.
AGAAAAAAAATAGGGAGAGTGCTCTGAAAAGGAAATCTTTTTAAAGGATTGTTTTTTTCCAACCACCATAGCAAAATCTTTGGTAATATGGTCAAAACGGCCTGAATGCCAAGTTTGATTAATATAGCCATCAGTATGAATGTTTATTAGATGCCAAAACCATGAACAAAGTTTTATAAAAACTATGAGGAATAAGATTACTTCTGTGGTTTTGTATCAAAGTATTAATATAAACAGTAACGGGGTAAACAGTACAAATGTGGAATTCGGTGTCTGCCATTCACAGCTGAGCCAGCTGTGACTTTACTGCCTGGCTACCCACTCAGTCTGGTATCATTTAAATGAATGGGGAGGCTGCACTTTTAAGGGCACAGTCAGTGAGTTTAAAGCAAAGGATATGAAATATGATATGAAATGTGAGCATACTGGTCTTGACCATCTTGTCTTTTTGGAGACAAGTGAGCAAATATGGAAGTGACTATATTTGGACAAGGGTGTGGAGTGCTTATGAGCTAGCATTAATGATCAGCAGAAAAGGCTACACTTCCAAAGAGACTAGGTCCTAGAGTAGCAATACAATCAAAACCATAAAATTTGAAAACTCTGAAGGACTTTACTTTGAACACAGTTACTCACTCAATGGCTCCGCTGCGCCTCTGATTCATTCCTTGTACATAAACCAATCAATCATCATTCCTCATAAATGTTGAATCAAACTAACCCCCTCAGAGGTACTGTAGGGCGGGCCATAATTTTACAGACGTTGGAGTCTTTTTAAAAATAAAAGGCATATAGAGCAAGGTCAACACCTCAGTGACCTCATAGCAGGTCACAAAAAAAGTAGATTTGTACTATGGTGTCTACACCGATTCGCCGCAGAAGCAATCACACAGTCAAGAAAACGTCAAACTAACAAGTGGCAACGTAAGCCCAACAGTACAGAAATGTTGGCCAATCAGAAGCAAGAATCACATCAAAAAAGGAGACATAAAAAGATAAAGGTGCCAACTTTGATGCTGCAAAACAAAATCTTTGTTTTCCCGAGTCCACACGTAAACGCAGATACAGAGTTTCATCCTGGAATACGTTTTTCAAAAGCTCCATTTTCAGTGAGCTAAAATTATGTTTACATGTGGACGAAAGGCCACAACACACAGAAAAAGCTGCATTTACCAGAATACCTGTGTAGACGTGGACAGGGAATAACCACACTGACCACAAATGCACACACAGCGGAAGTGACTGCTAGCGTACAGCTAATAGCACCCACCTGACACTCAAAGCGGCCATACCCTCGAACGTAAATGAAAGTCTTTTAGCTTTGGCTTCATTTTTCAGTCCCATTTATCACTTGGTCTGATCAAAGCGTACAATCACAGTCTTTATTTCTCTGTTAAGCTAAATATAGAATTCTTGCATTTATTTCAAACAATTTTTACTGAAGAGGCAGAGCAGTGAGTAGTGACTTTGAAAAGTAAAAGCTAAAGCTTTTATTAAACTGCCTGTTCGAATTACTCTCAAATTGAGATAAAACCAAGAAAATTATTTGTGTAAATATTTCACTGAATGCAACTGATCTTATCTATAATAATGGAAAAATTACTCCCAGATACAGATGCTGGTGTTTGATGTGTTGCACTGCGCTCTGCTGAGGAATTTGCCCAGAAGATGTTAACACATAGATGGTAATTCAACATGCAGGAAAGGACCTGACATCAATCCCGTCACTCCTCACAAAACTCCTGACCTGGTGACATCACTTTCCCAGAGGGCTGAAAGGACTCAGAGGTCCAGGCGGGTGGAGGAATTGGGCAGTGAGGGTGTCAATCAGTCTGTCAATTAGGACGATAGGAGGCAATGTGTCTGCTTAAACCTAACATAAACCCAGTGGTGTTTCAGCAGATGGATACACATACAAACAAACAGAGCACAGAGGTCCACAAAGTAGAATTTGCTGATGGAGGAGGAGGTTGGAATGCTTTTGCTTGACTAGCCACTTGAAGATCTCAGAAAACTGCAAACTATAAGCAAAAGGAAAGTAAATGACATGTGAGGAGAATTAAAGAAGGATAGTGAAAACACTGCTGACTGCTATGTATGAAAACATTATTATTAAAAAAAACTTCCAAAACTGGCAGCTTTGATATCTGAAAAATAAAGATGTTGATCATTTTAATAACAGCTTAAATCATTTAAGCAGGAAGGACCCAGAAAATAGGAAAAACAGCCTAAAAATGTTTGACTTCCATGTAACAAAAAAATTAGGGCTCTGAATTCCAAACTGTCAGCTGAGTATAACAAATACATCAGTTCGTAATTTATTTTCCTAAGAAGTCTTCTCCCCCCGGGAGAACTATCACAAACTTTATTCTTGTTTTCCATCTCTGTTGCAAAAAAAAAAAAAGTCCTGGCTTTATTTTTTTTTTCTTAATAACATTCCTTGAATTGACTCCAGGCTGCCAGCAAACATCTGTGTGGAAACAATAATAACAAGAAAAGTAAGGAAAGCAGAAAATAAAGAACAGGGGAGCAAGACTGCCAGGAGCAAACCTCCTTATATGATTCAGACATGCTCTTCACCCCCACAACACACCTATACAATACACACACACACACACACACACACACACACACACTTTTTTGTGCATGATTTATGACAGCTTATTGCTAGATCACAGATCCCAATCTGAACACACAAAGGCAGACACTTAAAAAAGACAGGAGGACACATGTTTTGGCTAACTGGCTACTGACGGTGCTCTAGGAACAAGAATGTGCATGTTTGAACACAAGAATGGCTTCCTGAGGAAACTGGAGTAATCCTTGATGAGAGCGAGTAAGAATCACAAAAGGCAGGTATCGAGCAATACGTAACTGAACGAAGTAAATATGACATAACAT
>JAMQGT020010099.1:0-11455 GCA_024447675.2 Pterophyllum scalare
TCTACATACACAGATGGGGTCAGTTTCTGCCAGGCTATTGTCTTCATGACTCCCTTCAAAGGGCCATTTCGACCCTGATATGACTGTAACACAGCACATCAATCTGTCATTAAATCACTCCCTTCTCAGGGTGTAGCCAGTTATCTGCAGGCTTCTTAGCTAATTAACTGGGAGGAGAAAAACATTCAGTCCACATCACTGAATGACACCGAGTCTAAACTTGAATCAGTATAAGGATTATGAGGGGGTCATTGTAAACTTTTCACTCCCACAGGGGACCCTGACCCCCTCAGGAATTCAGAAACTCTGCTGTATGATGGATTTTTTCTGACAACACACAAACCAAATTCTAATAATAAAATGCTTTATAAAAGAATAAGTGCTAGATTAAATTATAAAATAAATAAAAACAATCAGAAGTTGTAGCCTTTACCTCTACTCTTAAGGTCAGTCAGTCATGGCCTGAATCTTCGATGGGTACATGGCAAATGTGTTTTTTCTCCTCATCAAATCAGCTTACTGTGGCAACAATTTCATCTGTTATTGGTTGTGCATTGTATTACTTGTATTACTTGTCCTCCTTCACAATATATATATATATATATATATATATATATATATATATATATATATATTCAAATATATTCAAATTTCCCTCAGTTGACAGCTGTTAATTTGATGCACCAAGTGTTCAGCCAATATAGCCCATCCTACAGCATGATCAGATGACATTGATTAAGATTTTATAAGTGAAACAGCACAAAATCGCTCACTTTACAGCCAGATACACAAGAGCTTCCAGCTCCTGAAAGTAGTTTGGAAACACAGAAGAGATTTTGACTCAAGGAAAATCAGAGGAGTTTAGAGTGACTTTAAACCTTAATGATGGCTGAAAGTCCATGTTGTCCCGGTTTCAGGGTCACAGTATTTTGTGTTCTGCCGCAACTTCTGGGGACGTTTCAATAGTTGAGCTGTCGGTAATGTTATTAGCAACACCGCTGCTTTTTCTAAGAAAAATCAAAATGAATGTAGATGCCTGTGTGACCGCAGACACACTGAGCTAATCAATGTGATGACACCGCCCAGCTATGGGCAGTAGTATCACATGATAAGCCTGCAGGTCCAAGTGGTTAATCTATGCTTTGTGGGTGCAGTGGAAATCCATATGATCACTGAATCGCATGCTATAGCTAAAGCATGGCACACTGTGCTACTGTATTTATCCAGTAAAAGTCTCATGGAGATTAAAAATCACTTTTTCAAGAGAGACCTGGCTAGAATACTTTATTTGACTGGCTACTGGATAAGGGATACGATTCTCTTCAACTTATCAGCCCACATCGCTGTGTCCTCTTAATATACAGTCACATTCACACAAAAAGAACATGCCTAAAAATTTGAAGAGCCATGCTTCTTTTTTTTTCTTTTTTTTTTCCTAATCACATAATTTGGGACGACAAAAGGCTGGGAGAAATACTTGTGCAGTAACCTATCACCCTCAACAAAGGGTGGTCTTAAAGCATTTTTGGCTCAGTCAGTCAAGACAATCACTGTCCAGCCAGGCCCGTCCCGCTCCATCTTGCCTGGCAGACACATAAAGGCAGCCATCTTAAATCACGTCTCACGGCGCACATCTAATGACTACTGAGCCCCTGCATATTTCAACATTAATTCATTAGAGGCGGGGACTGGGGGAAGGGAGGAGGGGGGAAATCAGCAGCAGCAGGGAGAATCCTCGGCGCACTCTGATTAAGGCCGTTATGTTTTATAGAAGCCATTTTTCAATGCCTCCTCTGACAGCACTTGAGGTTATTAAATTGTGAGCTTCAACGAAGGAGTGAGAGAGGGAAAGAATAAGTGGGAAGGAAAAGGAAGAGAGAGAAGGAGAGAGATCATGGGAGGAAGAAAAGGGGGAAAGACAGATGGAGGCTGGAGAGAGAGAGAAAGAACGATTAACAATAGCGAGGAGACAGGTTGCCAGGTCTCCTTTGGCTGCTGATAAAGTGAACTTCTTGTGATTTGTTTGTGTGTTACCTGTGGTTTCTGGGGTTATCTATATCTCATAGCGACTAGATTACTGAGTGTGTGTTGTACTGTACATAGAATGTGGCTATTTTCTCTCTGTCAGATGTGATACAGGGATCGGGTGAAGATAAGCTACGTATGGAGGACACTGTTATGTCCACTGAATGACCTTGAAACAGTTCTCAGCGGAGTCTATGATATGTTTACATACTTGTGTTTGTTTGCTTTGAGTCAATAATGTAAGTGGTCGCTTTGATTTCTCATCTCTTGGCCCATTGGTAAAATGGTAACAGTAACAATAGCAAACAGTAAAATAAATAGATAGTGGACTTCATCCACACGAATATTGCTATCCTGCTGGAAGCAGTCATCAGAAGATGGCTACGCTGTGGTTATAAAGGGATGGACATGGCCAGCAACATTACTCAGATAGGCTGTGACATTTAAACAATGCTCACTTGTTACTACATTGCCCAGACTGTGCCATGGAACGTCCCCCCACACTATTACACCATGAGCAGTAGCCTGAATTGTTGATAAAAGGCAGAATGGAGCCACGATTTCTTGTTGTTTACACCAAATCCTGATCCTACCATCTGAATGTCACAGCAGAAATAGAGACTCATCGAACCAGACAATGTTTTCGAATCTTCTCCATTTTGTCCTGTGCAAATTGTTTCCAGTTCTTGACTGACTGGAGCGGCACCCAGTGTGCTCTTCTGCTGCTATGACCCATCTAGTTTGAAGTGTTGTACATTCAGAGATGCTCTTCTGCATACTTTGGTTGTAACAGATTGTAGTTACTGTTGGCTTCCTATCAGCTTGAAGCACGTAAATCACCTTTCTTCCTCATTCTAAGTAGGCTGCCTTGACCATGTTTATATACCTAAATGCATCAAGTTGCTGCCATGTGACTGGCTGATTAGATGTTTGTATTAAAGAGCAGTTGAAGGACTGATATGGATGTATTATTTATTTAAAATCTACTTCTCAGTTGGTACCCCATTGCTGGAGCTGAAAAATCTCCTGACACTGTCATTTCTTTTATGGGCCACATTTTACCTGAATTTGTTCCTTAAGTCACCCAAAGTTTAGGATAATCAAGGAAGGTTGTAGGCTGAACACTGATGAGCAAAATGCACTTTTACTGAATTCCACAAATTGAAAAACAAACAAACAAACAAAACAATAGAGCAGCGGAACAGTCTCTCTGTTAGATTTCTGCTTTCAAGCTAGCAAAGATATATATATTTTTGTGCAACCTTCTTCTTCCCACACGCCCTCCCCTTGCTCAAATTAATAGGCAGTTGCAGTTCCTCATCAGCCAGTATCTCCTTCAGTTTTTCCAAATAGCTGCTCAGTGCCAGGGTTGTCAAGAAATTGAGTCATCACATCCTGGCAGCTGCTGCTTTCCTCTCACACACACTCACTTATACAAAGGACATGTATGAATGTATTACATAAGCACTGATATTAAACAAGATGTAAAGGGGTATAAAGTCCATCATTTTTATAGTACGATAAATAAATTGTCCTTTGTGGATATAATAGTTTATTTTTAGTGACAGTGAAAAGAACATTGCTGTCCAAGGAGCAAACTCAAAACCAGAGAGAAAGCACATCATTAGGCACAAACTCTAATGAAGACATACAGTACCAGTCAAAAGTTTGCACACACTTGCCCATTCAAACTAATGGGTAAGTGTGTCCAAAACTTTGCCTGGTACTGTACACAACTGCTTAGAAGAAAAGCCCAGGAAGTTATGACTTACTCTATCATTTATGCTCTTCAAGCACTGCAGGTTAAGGTAAATTTGACATAAATTTTCAGTTACAATATCTCTAAAAGTACCGTGACAAATCAATACAAGGGCATTTATTTGTGCTCTGTCACTTAACTTACCAGACAATAATAACCCTTTTCTCTTGTTTGAGAAAAAATGGGTTTGAGAGTTGAGAACGACTACTGTTTACATATTAAAATAAAATTTCTGCAATTCAACCTTTGTGCACATAGTGTTCTGTGGGTACAGTAGCACAAACAGCAACCCTGCTTTTTAAAATCTTTTTTGTCTCTGTGCACATTATTGTAGAACTCTGGGACTGTGCGGTAAAAAAGACAGGCTTATCTGTGGTACTCTATGCAGTCACTCTCATAAGTAGAACTGCATAAATACATACACAAATACACACACACACACACACACACACACACACACACACACACACACACACACACACAGCACCATGTTACAGTACTATGTCCTTATCCGTGCTTTATCCCTGTCATCTGTGACAGTTAAACAATGTATCTGCTTGGGACCCACCAGCAAGGATATAAATGGTTTCATTCCCAAAACACAGTGGCTGTGAATTGTAAAGGGAGCAAATGGTCCAATATGATCTTGAAATGAAAGTGCACTCAGTCTCCTTCAAAAGGAAGCGTTTCATTACACTGCTAAAATCACATGCAACAACTCCATCACTTCAGATGCTTGCTTATCTAGCTCTAAAAAAAAAAAAAATAGCATTGTTGTAAAATAAATGGTCCACATAGTATTTCATTGCTATAATACTTAACATATAGTCTGTAAAACGCCTAAAGCTTTCTAAGCATTGTGACTACATTCAAGCTCGTGGAATTATAATTTTGATGTGGAATAATAATTTTATCTCAAAGCTTGTTTTTTTTGTTTTGTTTTGTTTTGTTTTTTTAGATTCCACAAAACGAGGACAAAAAAGAGAGCTGGATATGATTTTAGTGATAAGGCTGATGTGAGGACAATGGAGAGTCAGGAAGGTAGGACAAGGTATGAAGAAACTGACAGAGAAGCTGACAGAGATTATACTCACATTTTTTTTAATGTATTTGTGCTCTGCCAATAGACGATGCATTATAAACTGATTCCATGTATTTATCAACAGAGAAAATAAACACAGACAGAGCTGTATACTGTACATCAGTGTCCAGTAAAGCACAAAAGATTAAAAACTCATCAAAAACAGTGGGCTTGGAAGTGAGGAGGCTGAGGAAAGAATGAATGAGACCACCTAATGAGATTGAATGTTTGTACAGCTGGGAGGCAGAGAGGATAGCGAGAGTAGAAGAGAGGGGGAAATAAAAGGCAATACAGAGTGTCAGGGAAAGAAAAAGGCTCTTACAGGCTAAATGACGCCTGATTCCCTGGATATTTGGGCTCCCTCTGGGGAACATATAGCTGTTGCCTGGCACTGACAATTTGAGAGGCTTCAGAAGAAAACAAAAAAAGACACTGTATAAGGTAGATGAACATACAGGGTTTTTTTTTCTTAGTGGTAGAGAGTGACTGACAGTCCTAAAAAGCATCATTCAAGCGCAATCCCATAAAAATCACCATTTGCAATTTGCAGGCTGCTGATGCAGAAAGCAAACTGTTGCAATCCTGAATTATATTAAATCCACAAATCTTCACATTGGAAAGAAAAAGTTTCTCAACACGGAGAGATATCAGTCCAACTCAAAAACCAACGCCGGGCATCCAAAAGCAGCAGAACAGGCAAAAAATTGTTGGACAGACCCAATTTGAACACATGTAAGCTTTTAATAAACGACAATGCCAGATTTTCAACGGAGATAGCCAAAATTTATAAAGGACAGAATTTCAAATCTATCTTCAGTCTGCTGTTTGCCAGAAAGCCTGGTTGGAAATCTGCCTGTCACAATCCTGCTGGAATTGTCATCTGAAGTAAGAAAACAAATAAAAAACCAATATGTACTACCTACTGTGCAGATTTTACTTCAGATTTCAGAATACCAAATGAAAAGATAGAACGTGAGACTGTAGTTCTTTTTTTTTTTTTTTTTTTGCAAAAGGCATAAACATCTAACATCTTCAAGTGATGTATTTCCAAGACACATTGGTGGCGATGAGGATCAAAAGAAAGAGTCAAACCGAGTGACATGCACATGCAGCATAATAAAAATTCATTGAATCCACTCCACAGGCCAAAATGGATGGTGGCAGCTAGGCCATATTGCATCTGTGCAGATGGGGTCAGGGGTCATGTAAAGTTGTATGAGAAGACAGTGTGCTTTCATGCATCATGTAGCAGATAAAGATTTTGGGGGCTGAGAGAGAGCCAGTGGAGGGTGGGGCCGCTCACTGCAAACAACAGCAAAGACTCTGCTTCCCTGAATTGACTGTCTGCCTGTGTTTGGGTTTTCAAGCAGTAAATTCAGAGTTTGGCGGATCGAAAAAAAGGACTTTTTGTTATTTTATAAAAATATCACAATTGTGAGCATTTCAGAGGCGACATGAATTCACCCACTTGTGATAAAAGCTTTCGCAAACACGGTGAATTTAAGGATTTTTGTTTTGTTTAAGCACAGTAAGACCTAGTGTCTACAATCTTCAGCATTAGAACTGTAGTCAGTTTGAGGAGATCATTTTTTATCACTTAATCAATCTCTTTTTTAAATTTAGTTTTAGACATGGTTGCACTATAGCCCTAATAAATTCAATGTCTGTCTCGCAGTCACTTGGCTATCTTGGGCCAGAAATAAATATATTAAAAGTGCTACAGTATATGCACTTATTTTATGTAAGTACCTGCAGGGCATGTTGCTTTTGTAGGGGTCCTTGATGTCATTCATCTGTCTCTCCAGTGAGTCTCTCCTCCTGTGGATGGACTCCGACTCCACTGTTTTCTTCTGCCCTGGAGCCTCTTTGAGCTCAAACCAGTTCAACATGTGCAGGTTCTCGTTGGAGAGACCTTCAGCTATTGCAGGTGTAGTTATTGTAGTTATTGTAGGAGATCTGAAGAGGAAGAAGGGGTCCGCACACCAGCAAAGCTCCTGAATAATATTTATTAGAGACAAACCTTTCGGGCCAGAGAGTGCCCTTCCTCAGTGTCTGAGGAGCTTTGCTGGTATGCGGTCCCTTTCTTTCTCTTCATCATCCCCTTTTGGCCCAGCACTCAGCCTTTACTTTTTTTCAGATCGTGCGTGTTCTTCCAGTTTGCTTTAAGGAGATCTCCCATAGAGCAAAGCGACTACCGCTTCAGCTGCAGCCAAAGATAATGAAGTTGAGTTCTATCCACGGGAAGAACCTCAGATAGGATAGAGAAATCAGTTAGCTGCTGGTTACAACTAGCTGACGATTGGTTAGCAACAATTTTAACAATAAAAAGCTGCACGGCATTTCATGAAATTTGCACCCATTTGGTACATTTATGTTCCCCTGATGACTTCCCCTGATTCATTAAATACATTTTCACTTTGTCCAGTGCCTTTGGCTTCTGAACACATACTGTTAAAATACGTATTTCCCAGATGCATGACAGTTACATGCTGGTCAGGCTGTACTTGAATGGAGGAGATGTCACTGTTCTTACAGTTACCTCTGCTTTTTACTAATGTGAGAACTAAGTGTACTTTATTTATGTAAGAGAGAAGGAGTGAGACAGAGGGAGAGAGGGTAAGAGAGAATACAGGCATCTGAAGCTGCAAAGCCATTCATTTGACTTCCTCACTTTTTATTCAAATAGCCCTGACCTATTTGTTGTTTGATGCCAGCCCTTATTTCATATGATCAACCAACAAGCCGAAAGCGATTGTTCCAGCACAAATGGCATGGACTTGACATGGGCCCAAAAGCGTTCATATACCTCTCTGGCCCGAGGCCACAGTTTGTCATAACACAGGGAATTATGTATTATGCCTGCGCCTGGTGATGACATCACAATAGCAGGATGAAATATAAGCTCTGATATGGCCAGCTGATTGTGGAGAGCTGCGAGGGCTTTCATTAAAAACAGCATATCGCTCATAAAAAGATTAGAGCTGGACAGCTGTTTCCTGATAGTATGAGACTTCTGTAGTGGCTTCATCATAAGGAGGCACACCTGAAAAATATAAAATGCCTCCAATGCCGTGTGCACTATGCTGCTGTGCAAACAAACAACAGCATAGACTAAGCAAGACAGAACATTTTTGTAACATCAGTTACACTTTTAGAAATTTATAGTAGCTCTCAACATGGATGAATATTTAAAACTGTCATGGTTGAAAATTACAGTACTAAACACACACAGAGTCCGGCCATTTAATAAATCTGTAACAAATAATGAGTGGTGAAAACTAACTATTGTATATTTACTGAAGTGCAATATTTATGCTCTACATACTTTTAGTCCAGCTGAATTCAAAGGTAAATATTAAACTATTTACTGCACTATTGACTATTAGTTATAGATTAAGCATACAAAGACTGACACGTGCATTTCATATTGATCAAAGCACCCAAATTTAAAACAGAAATAAATGTGATTATGAGGCTACTGCTTAAAATTTCACATTCCAAAATTGCTAAATATTATAATCCATAAGTCTGTAAAACTTACAAATTATAATACTTTTAGACCCCGAAGAAGGTTCAAGCTGTATTTATACGTGTATTTAGTATCCCCCAAATAAAAGCTTTTTTTTTTACTTTTTCAAACTACTTTAAGAGCCTGGATTTGGACCCCAAATATAGTCCAGTGTCTACCAATGCACCTGTAATTAATCTAATACTTCTTCATAATACAATACTGTAATGATAGTGTACTTCACTGCCTTTCACACCATGACAGCTAGTATAGGCCCCAGCACCCTGAGGTGGATGTGCTTAACTTTTACATAGTGTTTGAATCAAATTTGATCCGTTTTGACATTTGACAGCAGTATAAATACCTCAAATGCCATTCTGAAATCTGATGTATTTTCCTAAAGTGACCCAAAACACACAGAAATGAAAAGATTTAAAAAAAAAAAAACTGAGGCTGTTCCATCAGCGTGGGTCAAATCAACTATAAAGGCACCTGGCCTACCATTTCAGTGAGTGTGGGAAACACATGTGCAAGTCCCACACAGGCAAGCTTTCCTATCCTACCCTCTGAATGCACAGACTAGTTTGCAATGACCAATTGTTGTGCTTTGTGCTCTTAGTGTTAATGTTAAATTAATACTGACCACATAGATGGAAGTTATGAGGATTTTTTTTTATGATACTGCAGTGAGGATAGCGTTTAACCACTGTAATGGTTGCACATAGTTATATAATAAATTCCAACACTTTCATAATATTCTTGCCTTATATGGCATGATTTTTGTGTGATAGTAGATGTTATTAGATGTTATTAGTAATACCTAATAGGTATTAGGTATTACTGCATATTATGCTCTTAGAAACTAATCCTCCATTTATTAATATCAGACAGGATATTTATACATTCTAAAAAGATACATAGTTCCAAATTTTGTATAGACACTTGTTATGAGGTAATTGTTGGGGGGTCTAGAATTCCTGTGCCAAGATAAAGGACAAATTTAACCAGGAATATTTCCTACTGTGACTGTAGGAAATATGAATAGTATGTAAGGGTTAAGAAAATAGAGGGTTTTTTTTTTTTTCCTGGACTTGCAGTGCTTTAATGTGGTTCTCTTTTTTTCGACTGCTTAATCCTGAACAACCCCCACAGTGAGCTGTACATAATGGAACAAATATGTTATGTGGCAATGCAGTAGGCAAACAAGAGGAAAACAGCAAACGCTGATTGTTTAAGAATATGGGAGGTGTACAGGTGCCATTTCTAATTTGGTGGGAGAAGTCGTAGGAGGACGGCCTTGAGGAGCACAAAGCAGCTGGAATCAGCCTCATAAACTCACACTACATCAAAGGCTTTTCTGCTTGTTTCATCAAAGGTGTGCTCGTTGCTCGGCTCTCACTGTCTGCAAGCACACTGAGTGTGTCACTCTTGGTATGAGTTTCAGGAAATCTTGGCATGAAAGAAAAATTTACTCTTGCATCTTAGAAAGATGATATTCCTCTAGCACAACAATGTTTACATAAGGAAGTGAAAAATGAAAGAAGGCAGTCGCATACTCATCCATGCTTCTGTGTTTTATTTTTCTTATGGATAAAGAAGAAATATCTCTGACTGTGTCAGGGCTATGTAGTGGAATATGACATTTAAACATGAATGCAAGCAGTCAGTTCCATCTCTGACAGGTGTGTTAGACATGAATGTAAATCACCTTCACATAAGTTTTCTTTCCACACACAATTCATAGTAAAACAGTATATGCAATAATAAGGTAACAAAATATAGAGAGTGCAATAATAGATCAGCATTGGTGATGGAAAAATACAAAATTCCATTTTTCTGTTCTTTTGCACTTTGTGGACAAAAAAGACAATCAGCTGTTTTCATCACAATGAGAAAAATAATGTTCAATTTAGGCCGACATTTTGAGTTCAGGCCGGCATTTTGAGTGGCTAAAACTCAACAGATATCTCATCCAACTAAATTACCTGCACGCTTTGTTTTAGTGTTTTCACACATGAACTCTGGATAATGTCAGGAGAATCAGGTGGAGACACCGTCTGAAATTAGCGAATTCTAATATATTGCAAACAATAGGAAGTAGTCTGCTTCAGCCATACAGACAGCTGCTGGAAATAATGAGTTTGGTTTAGATATGGGTACTGCCTGGGTAGTATCCTCACCTATCCAGTTGGACATCACCCAGACGTTGCACTACAGAGCTGGCAGCTTAAAGATCATTTAATATCTGATCCAACTGTGCTGGACATTTACAGTCCCCTTGTATATTTCCAACAGGCAATGTCTAGAAAAGTTAAAGCTTGCAGCGTATATGTGAAAACTGCTGTAATTACAAAAATAGCTAGCTACCTTTTCATCAGTGAAAAGTGACTATACAAAAAATAACCATTCTTGAATAGATTACTATGCCTTTATTGCTTCCAAATACTGGTGCGATCTTTACAGAATGTTTCAAAAATTATGTCATTTGAATGGATACATAATTTACTACTGATTGGTTGTCTCCCCACCCAAGGAGATACCGATTTGTGTTATTATGATGTCAGGCTTAATGAATAATGTAAAACAAAACTGCAATTCATTCTAATTGGGAAGAAATACACATCCACACCGAAAAATGGGGTTGATTCTGGGCCAAAAAACAAGTCAACATACTTGAACAAAAAAGAGCTTGCACACTGCAGAAGTCCAATTTTATTTATTTATTGCATCTCAATAGTGTGTAACGTTTTGAGCACACATGCTCTTTGCCAGCCAATAATAGACAAAGATATGCCATCTTAAATCACAGGTTGTTGGTCACATGGTCACATTGCATGGAGATAATGTCCAATCAAAACCCATATATTACACACACCAAACAGTTGATAAATATATAGAAATATGTAAAGTTGCTCACCTAGAAGATGTGTATGTATATATATACATAGCTATACAATGATATATATTATAGATAGAGGCCTTCAAGAGATCTTATACTGCCATCAGGTCAAGTATAAGAAAATACTACACAGGCACCTCTAATGTTCAATGCAATAAGTATAACGAATATTCAGTCAGTTGC
>JAMQGT020010100.1:0-24456 GCA_024447675.2 Pterophyllum scalare
GCTAGAACGGTCGCCGACAAGCTCTTCAACGACTTCGCACTCAGGTTTGGTTTCCCAACCAAATTGCATCACGACTTGGGCAAAGAGTTTGACAACAAGCTGATGGCAAGGTTAAAAGAACTGTCTGGCATCCAGGGCTCACATACAACACCCTACCATCCACAGGGTAATGGTCAAGTGGAAAGATTCAACCGAACCCTATTGTCCATGCTACGTACTCTGGAGGACAAGGAAAAAGATGATTGGAAAGAGTCGCTGGCTAAAGTTGTTCATGCGTACAATTGTACGAAGAGCGAGGCAACAGGCTACGCACCCTATCACCTGATCTTCGGACGTTCACCACGCTTGCCCATTGATCTGCTGTTTAATCTAAAGAAGGATGAAGCTCATGTAGATTATGATGAGTATGTGGACTGCTGGAAGAAGAGAATGAAGGAGGCATATGCAATTGCTGCTAGGACTGCTAACAAGGAGGCAGCTCGAGGAAAAGCCTATTACGACAAGAAAGTTCATGGGAGCGATCTTCAACCCGGTGATAGAGTGCTCCTCCGGAACCTCACTCCTAGGGGTGGCCCTGGGAAGATCCAGTCCTACTGGGAGAACCAGGTCTATAAAGTGAAGGAGAGGAAAGCTGATGACAATCCTGTGTACCAGATCAGTCTTGAAAATGGTAAAGGGAGGGATAAGGTAGTGCACAGGAACCTCCTGCTCCCCTGTGACTTCCTTCCCCTTGAAACAACGCCAGCGAAGACTGTTCATCTGCAGAGAGACTCTCAGAATGTCACACAGAGAAGGTCACGACCAGCACAGGGACCACAGCAGTGGCCAGAGGACAGCGACACTTCAGATGACGACTACAGTGGTACCTATCAGGGGTACCTCAGACCCGTTCCAGGGAGAGCACAGAGGCATGCTCCACTCAACCCCTTGGTGGAACCCTTCCAGCTTCAACAAAGTCGTCAGGAAGCAGCGGAGTTGCCACCGCAGAGTGACAAGGATGTAGCCCTGCAGGTCGGAGTCCCTCAACAAAGTTGTCATGAAGCAGAGGAGTTGCCACCGCAGAGTGACAGGGATGGATCCATGCAGATTGGAGTCCCGGAACCTGACCTGGACAGGTTGGGGAGTGGTGAGTCAGAGACAGATGTTCCAGCTGGAGTAAGAGGTGAGACTGATACTGTGAGACAGCGACCTCAACGGTCAAGACAGCAGCCAATGATGCTGAGTTATGACACTTTAGGTAAGCCGACTTTGGTTCAAAGAGACTGTAAAGTAATTAAGACTCAGGTTATTAATACAAGGGCCTTTTGGAGACCCTGGTCTGTTGCACTGTGCTAGATACACTATTGACTGTGTGACTTGAACAGAAATGTCAGGAGACATTTAATTTTGTGGGGGAGAGTGTGGCACCTTGGAGGCAGAGAAATGGATGCCCCCCCCATTTAATTTTCACATTATAAGAAGGACACTTATGCTTGGTACACATACTGTTCTGTTTGTTACTGTCGAATTGTCTACATGTGTGTTTTGGAGTTGCTATGTAGTTCCGCCAGCAGGGGGTGCTTGGTGCCTAGGGCATTGGCAGCTGACGGCCAGAAGAAGACGGCTAGTCAGCTGTAATGGCAGTATGTACACCGAGTGCGCTCTGAAAGTAAAACTCTTTCTGTTTTCCACAGGTAAGCTGGTTGTGGGCAACACTTAAATGACAGACGGCAGTAGCACTAGATCGTAAATACGCAGCAGTGTAAAAGAGATCAAGCTAAAGAGTATATTTGATAGTTTTGTGTATTACTAGATCGAATCGCCACGCTGTGATTGTAAAATGGCGGCCGCACATCCGTGGCGACCGCGGCGATTAATCAAGTGAATGTTTATTGTTCGTAAATGTTAAAGTGATAAGAGTTAACTGCCAAATGATGCAGATGTCCAACACAGAAGCATGAGTGGCTGGAGAAGTGTATGTTGGATAGAGTGAGTGTGTCAGGGTAATTAGATGATATCAGAGCTAAGTGGAAAGCTACGCTAAAAGCACCAAGTGGTGACTGTGTGTTAGTGCAGACCCAGTTAGTGAGTCGTGATAGGAGTCTGTGGGCTCTATATGCATGTTATGTGTGTTAAAGCAAGGATTTGTATTATTGTCGGTGTTCGGCTAAAATGTAACATGCCTGGAGTTTATTATAAGAAGGGTAGATTCAATATAACACTGTTTTGAGTTCTTAAAAGAATCTGCTTGTAAGGTCAATATTATTATTTTGTGAATGTATAAAGTTGTGTGTAAAACTGGATACCGACACACCGTTGTGGTGATCAGAGAAACTGTCAGAATCAATATGGTTTGTGTTTCACAGCATTACTGTAATGTGTTATGTATAAGAAGCCAGAAGAAGACGGCTAGTCAGCTGTAATGGCAGTATGTACACCGAGTGCGCTCTGAAAGTAAAACTCTTTCTGTTTTCCACAGTGTCTGGAAAATAAATATGTTGCACGGGATCTGACTAGGCCCATCATTTCCGTCTGTGTTACATTTCCATTAGTACCTGGTACCAGGTAGCAGGTACTTTTTTAGTACTCACTCAGCCGGGGTTCCAAGAGATCCAAGGCAATCCAGAAATTTGTCATGGAAGAACAGCATGCCAGTGATTGGCCAGGGAGTGTCGCCACTAGCGGAGTCATGAGAGCAATTCCTTCACCAGAATCAAGCGTGCCATTTTTAAAACCCGACAGCAAAACATTGGAGGCAGACCGTTTTTCCTATTGGAAAAATTCAAATGGTTTCTGAAAGCTGCGAAACTGCACTTCACAACCAACATAGGGTATTACTATGGTTTTATTACAATAATTGTTGCTAAGTCTGCTAACAGCAGCACTTTTAAGTACACTGAGTCGATTATGACATGTTCGGTGGTATAGAGTTATACTTCATCCATTAAAACATTGTACAGGGGACTTATGCATGATGATGATATTGAACTGACATTAGCTGTTAGCTTGCCTCTATCTTATCCATTGTTGTGTTGTTTTGAGTCGCATACAAATTACATCAACAGACTACTGGCCACGCTGCTACATTGACTCCACCCACTCTGAGGTGGTCCTCAATTGCACTGGAAACATAACACTACCATGACGAGTTGTTCCAAGTTGAGTCGACCCGCGCTGAGTAGTTATGTATGGAAACGCAGCTTAGCTGCAGCATTTTGGATCAGCTTAAGTCTTTTCATGGAGCTTTTAGGACAGCCTAATAATAATGAATTACAATAGTCCAGCCTAGAATTAATAAATGCATGAATTAGCTTTTCAGCATCACTCTGAGACAGGATGTTTCTAATTTTAGAGATATTGCGCAAATGCAAAAAAGTGGTCCCACATGTTTGTTTAATATGTGTATTGAAGGACATATCCTATCAACTCCAAGACCATAATATTTTATTGCAGAGATTAGAGCATGCCACAGGTATTAAAGGTACTAGGCTGCAGTAGTTTGAATCATATTTATCTAATAGACTCCAATCTTTAAATGTAAATGGGGAGTCTTCTTCACACACTAAGGTTAATTATGGAGTTCCACAGGGTTCTGTGCTACGACCAATCCTGTTTACACTATACATGCCTCCCTTAGGCAGTATTACTAGAAAGCATTGCATACATTTTCTTTGTTATGCAGATGATACTCAGCTTTATCTATCCATAAAGCCAGATGACACACACCAATTAGTTAAACTGCAGGAATGTCTTAAAGACATAAAGGCCTGGATGACCTTTAATTTCCTGCTTCTAAAGTCCGATAAAATTGAAGTCATTGTACTCGGCCCTACAAACCTTAGAAACATAGTACTTACTCTGGATGACATTACTGGCCTCTAGTAACACTGTGAGGAATCTTGAAGTAATTATTGAACAGGATATGTCCTTCAATGCACATATTAAACAAATATGTAGGACTGCTTTCTTCTATCTATCTATCTATCTATCTATCTATCTATCTATCTATCTATCTATCTATCTATCTATCTATCTATCTATCTATCTATCTATCTATCTATCTATCTATCTATCTATCTACCTCATTTGAAACAGTAACTGTATAATAATGCTATATAGTAATGTAAATGGAAACTCAAAAAATTTGCTGCAGTCACATGCGGGTGTTTATTATGTAGAACTTATACTTGTCATGTTAACACTTACACAACACTGTCACAACCACTAATCCAGTAAAACCAGGAATCTTCCAAAATGGATATTTTCAGGCACATCATGCACTAGCTGGAACTTCTTTGTTCACTTGTTTTCCTGTCAGTCACTCAGAAATAAACTAGTCACTCTCTTAGGTTTTATTACATATTTAACATACTGTTATATAGTCAGACATAGGCTTGTCTAAGTGTACACAACAAATGCATGTGGTACACAGAATAATTACCAACGTGACTATTTGAACAGTGTTGTAAAGGCAAAGTAATCATAGTAACTGATAATCCATCTAGTCAGACTGGCTCTTGTTCGGTTGAGAGGAGGGTGGGGACAGTGAAGGGCTGTTTGGAAATGCCAGCAAACCCTTTAAAACTCAGGCAAAGCCTTTATCTATAATTATTACAGAAACAATGAAAACCTGAAATCTTGAATTCAGTAGAAATCTGTTTTTATGCAAGGCCACACAGTCTCTCACTGAACTCCCACAGTTTCTTTGCTGCTGCATCATCCTTGGCTTTGTCATAGACTTCTCTCACTGTGCAGTTGGAGAAGTAACGCCCAGTAAGATGTTCAATTCCATCCTGGAGGGCACAATGCAGGGTGGTCTGGCATCCCTGCTCAGTGTTCTTGAAGAAATAAACAGTGAGGGGTTGCAGGAACAATTTCAGTACTGAGCTTTGGTTCCTCGATAGTTCAGTGTTGATAGCTCCTGGAAAAATAGAAGAAAAAAATCTAGATTTAGTTGCCTTTAACTGATATTTCACCTATGTCTGAACTTGAACTTGTAGGGAGAGCTGTTCGGCTCTGCTTTGCTCTTCCACTTCTATTTTATAAACCATATAGGATCAGATGCTTCCCATTAAAAGTGTAAGAAGAGAAAAAATTATTGTCAAGATAAACACAGAAATTTAAGTGTATACTGCTCAGTGTGCCCACATGCAAAGTGTTTCTTTGCACGAATTGATGGTGACTATTGGTACTGTGCCTACTGACCTGGATGGAGGCTGTAGCAGGTGACTTTGGTACCCTGCAGTCTCTTGGCCAGCTCATGGGTGAAGAGGACATTGCATAACTTGCTATCAGAGTAGTACTGAAGGACCTCCCTGAATGAGGTCCCCAGTCCCAGAGCTCTGTGAGTGTTCAGGCAGTCAAAATCAATTTTTCCAAAGTTGTGTGCCGTAGATGACACATTGACCACCCTACTTGGCCCGCACGCCTTCAGCCGTTCCAGCAGCAGGTTGGTTAACAGGAAGTGACCAATGTGGTTGACACCAAACATCAGCCCCAGTCCGTCCTCTGTGCGACCCTGCATGTAAACACCTGAAGAACACATGGAGAAACCTTAATCCTGTTTCAAGGTGCCAACATCAAAACAAGCAAGACTTTCAAACATCTGACTGCTGTAGAGTACACTAACCATTACCTGCATCTGCAGACAACAGAATCCTGATTCCCAAAAGATTCAGACTCACTGACTGATCTATAATCCAAAAAGGTACAAAATCTACAACATGGTGGTCGTGACCTGACCAAGCTGACATAGGAAGCAGTTCCGTGGACTGGTACGGATGCTGTATAATGACTTTACTGTGTAACTTTGTTTCTCCATACTATGTACAGTGTATATTAAAGTGACTGGAAGAAAACTGCTTTCCACAGCACACCCTCTTGTGAAATCCTATACACTCCAGACAGCAAACAGAAATTCAGCATGTTTGACATCTGTCTGTTAAACAGTTTGACGAAGATCAGATAGAAGAGTGGCTTCTGCAGTTAAAATAAAACTAAAATAAGCGATGAAGACAGAGACAATCCTCTTATGTTCGTAGGACATGAAGTCACAATGAACAGTCAAACCTGCGTTATTGATGAGGATGTCCAGTCTGGGTTCAGACTTCAGGAAGTTTTCAGCAAAGCTGCGAACAGACTTTAGACTCCCCAGATCCAGCTGCATGAACACCACCTGACTGCTGCCGCTCTCCTGAAGGAGACACGGAGCCTCAATGAGCAGATAAAGGCGATACAACATCCATCTACTTCTGTCATGAATGAACCTGATATAACCTGCACAATAATGTACAGACTGCACAACACTGGCTGGGGAAGAAGCAGATAAGTTACATTTCTACTCACCCTCTTGATTTCCTCAAGAGCAGCCTCTCCTCGCTGCTTGCTGCGACAGGCCAGAATCACTCTGGCTCCTCTTTTAGCCAGATCTATGGCTGTGGTCTTCCCTATACCTGTGTTACTGCCTGCAGGAGAAAAAGGGGTTTATTCTACGTGGATTCTAAAGGTGAGTTTTCATCAGAGCAACAACAGTTGGTACAAACCACAAACTCTACTTACCAGTCACGATCACAGTTTTCCCATGCAGCTTTGCTTTGCTCGTGCATTTCTTTCCCTTCACTATGATCTCACGATAAATGTAAGCAACGCCGATGGCAACACCTAAGACCAGTAGAAGGAACATTGTTCCTGCCCGAGAGTCTCTCTGCAAACTGGCTGAGCAGTTCAGCTGGATGTAACTTGCTCTGAGGTTTAAACAAACACACCCATTTCCTGCATGGGCGTGACTGTGTCCTCGCTGTTATCGGGTTACAGCAGGACAGAAGTGGAATTCATGAAAGGCCTGAGACAGACCACATGACTCATGTTGACAAGCCAATGAGGTTAACTGTGGAAGAAACAGCAAGTTTGTTTAAGCCTCTCACAGTGAGCCGTTTTAACTTTAGTCTGCATTTTGAGCACAGTCCACAGATAAGATACTTAATATTTTTGTTCACTGTGATTTTGAGACTGTGACGGATCATCCAGATGATTCTGATGGCAAGAAGAGTTAAAGTGGCACTAATCGACAGCATTAAAATACTACTCGATCAAGTGACTAAAATTTCTAAACACAAGCATGTATTTGAAGCAAAGAGGCATCCAGTCAGCAGTGCTGACATATATCAGCTGTGTGGCAGGCAGAGATGGAGACAGAGCTTAACTGAAAAAGAAAAATCAACTTTAATGCTGAAGTCACAATATTCCAAAATCCCAAAATCCCAAAATCCCAGGTCAGGACTGGAGTCCGTCTGAGGGAAAACTCAGAGCAGGAAGCCGCCCAGCTTGAAGGAGTCAGACCGGAACACAGCAGAGAACTGGACGCAGAGCTGAGCGTCCGAAGCGCAGATGTTTCCAAACGCTGCTCCGACATGTGGCGCAAAACACCCACGTCACGTGACCGTGGCTAAGCGAGCTTTTGGTGCGTTTCACCCCTGCGGTTTCTAGGCAGCCGAGCCCCCCAACCCGTTTTTTTTTTTTTTATCTAATGACCCTGTGGTGTGGGCTGGGCCGTGTAATTGCTGAATGAATGGTTTTGATACCACCGGTTCAGTTTATTACCAGCGGACAGACAGACGCGCATTTATAATTCTACTGTGAAGACCAATATAAGCTATCCGCCAAGATCTGAAATGTAATTAAATGTAATTAAATACTGGCTTATTCGAAATGATTGCTGGCACAGAGATGAGAGAAAGAAAGCGCCTGCTGGGTGAGTTCTGACTGATAACAGCAGAGAGAGAGAGCGGCGCACAATAAATTATCCAATTAAAACCCGCCCATGATTTCAAGGAGGAAAGTCAAACAGCTATAAATTTTCAGCATTCTGCTCGAGTCGGTGCCATAAAAACAAAAATGTAGCCAGTTAGAAAAGTGCAAAAAAAAAAAAAAAAAAATATATATATATATATATATATATATATATATATATATATATATATATATATATATATATATATATATATATATATATATATATATATATGCCTTAGATCGCAAAGCAGGACTTCTTTAGGTGCAACAGCGGCTCAGTGAACTCAGCACTGACTGTGACTGTGTTGTTTTGCAGTTTTCGAGCTTTAAAAAGCTGCATGAGCTGAAAATGCCTCTATTTATTTTCGAAGAAACACCAGGGCTACTTCCCCAAACCTGCCCCGCATCGCTCCTCAGTCATGCCGGTGACCCAGGAGCTCAGCTGCTGGGAACCGAGTCAGCTCGCACTGCAATGACTTACGGGAGATGTGGGTGTTTCCGTTTTCCACACCAAATTGAACTGAATTTGTGAAACTCGTGGCTGAAAGTGTATTAGTGAAGTGAGCTGGGGATTTTTATTTGCGACTCGCAGCCGTGCGAGTCGCAAATAAAGCGAAGGAAAGCCTGTTCGTGGTTCAGAGGTTGCTCGGCGGGCGATGACGTGTCTGCTCGGGTCCGAAAAGGTGTGAAGATCGGTCAGAATTAACGCATGAAAACTGAATGATTGTCGGGCTTTTACGAAGGAGATTCGGGGCCACATTGAGAGAAAAAATAATAATAAATTGTGCACTTTGAGAAGAAAGTCGAAATTTGCAGAAAAAGTCGAAATACTATTTTGAGATTAAAGTCGTCATTTCAAGTCAGACTGCCCCTGCTGCTACAGCCTCTCAATGCTTTGGGTTTGCGTCGCAGCTGTTTGACTTGAAACGTTAATCTCCACATTTTGACTTTTTTTTAATCCAAATTTTGACTTTGCTCTCAAAGTGCACAATTTATTTATTCTTTTTCCTCAATGTGGCTATAATACTCCGCCGTACAAAAATATACAAATATATATACAAAAAAATGTATTTTATAAATTGGTTTGTTGTGTGTTCCAGTGAATTTCTAAGCAACTGAAACAGTTAACAGAGAGGAAAGTAGCATCTGCTGTTCACTGGCTCCTTGTTTCTCCAAAGCATCGATCATAATTCTTGATAGTCAGGTATAATGAACAGCTCTGTTTGGAAGTGCGCGGAGCTTGTCTGTGTCATCGTTTCACAAAACATTATCATGATGTGACCATAACCAGGATTGTTCCGAAACCTCCAAACACTTCCACGGAAACAGAGGGAAGGCAGGGAAAACCGAAACTCCGGAACATTACAGGAACACAGAAAAATCACAGCAAAGAAGTCTTAAACTCAGAACAGCTTAACAAACTCACAGTGGGCTGAACTGAGAACGAACTAAATGATACAAAGATGAAGAATCTGAAACTGAAGAAATCCAACATTGGCAGAGTTTGAGTCCAAAACCCAGGATGACAGTCAGGCACACGCTCAGCTGTCCGGGTTCAGATCGCTCACTCAGTCACTCCGTTTGTTTGTATTCAGCTCGGTGCTGTTCAGAGTTCCTCACAGGAAACTGATATGCTGATGATAAGAGAGCAAAATGTAATAAAACAAACAATATACAGAGATAACATTAAAGAAATAAGATAAAACTGGAGATAGCTTATATGTATGTACAGAGTGCATCAAAGCAAATCAAGAATTACAACAGAATATATAAATATATAATAGATAAAGTAATACCAGATAAAGAAAGACCATAAAATAAACTGGGATAAAATTTACAAAAATCAGTAAGCTATAATCAGTCCTCCAAAGGTTTTGTCTCGCTCTCTGAAACCATAGCTGAGCCTCATACTGTGACCATGAAGCGCTTTAAAAAAAGGGACTTTAAAATCAATTCTGACAGTGTTGGTACTTTAAAATAGGCGTAAGGTGTTTTCTCTTTCTGGTCTTTGTAGCAAGTCTGGCTTCAGCATTTTGAATCAATTGTAATATATTTAAAAAAAACTTAGGAGGGTATTGCAGAAGTCAAGTCTACTAGATATAAAAATGTGCAGTAAGGTGGGATCAGGTGTTTCCTGATTGTTTTGTTTTGTATGCAGAATCATATCCATCACGCAGTCAGATGGGACCTTTGTGTGTTCTCTCCATCTCAGTCCAAAGACACGCATGGGGTCAAAAAATGGAGGGATGGAAAAGTTAAAAACATCTTCCAAGCAAATGAATTGAAATAGGAAGTGAAATATCTGCATCCAAACTGTAGTCAAGTGCAATGAAAATATCCTTCAGCAGAGGACTTGCTATCCAACTAAGACAAAGGGTTGGAGTCTCCCACTTGGTGGTAACACGGAGCAGAGCACCTACTGTAGCCTTCAAACGTTTCAGTAATGCCCACAATTGAAATGAAATTGCATCAATAAATATTTTTGAATGCGTGGGCCCATTGTGTAGTTATTTTATATAGTATGAAAATAATGACATGCATGAGAATGATAGCTCATTCTGAATGGCAGAGTTACACTTCAGACTGATTTTGGTTGATGGGTTTTGCTTAAGCAAACACGTGGTTCAGATCTGTGAGCTTTCCATCAAATGAAGAGAGAACGTCACGACTTTGAAGCTTTTCTAACGACTGGCTCGCAGAACAGCAATTCACTGCCTTTAAGTAAGATTTCAGCAGTTAGACCAACGCAGGGCAAATCATTCAGCTTCCAGCATTTAGAGGGGCAGTGAGAGGAGATGCTGTCACCATGGTAACAGTAACTGTGGTTCACCTGAGAGGGTCTGACAGTTACAGTTGCCGAAAGTATTCATTCGTCTGCGTCCACACGCATGTGAACCTGAGCGACATCCATTTTTAATCCACAGGGTTTAATATGATGCCGGCCCACCCATTGCAGCGACAACAGCTTCAACTCTTCTGGGAAGGCTTTCCGAGGTTTAAGAGTGTTTATGGGAATTTTTGACCATTCTTCCAGAAGCGCATTTGTGAGGTCGGAAACTGATGTTGCCTGGCTCACAGTCTCCCCTCTAATTCATCCCAAAAGGTGCATCACGGCTTCCAATGAGGGTGCGCGTTTCTTCTTCACGCACCTCTTTTCACTTTGTACATAAACCAATCCACACACTCTTATTATTGACCTGTCTCCCGTCTCCCTCCTCTCACCCACAGTCACAGCAGATGCCTGCCCCTCTCTGGGCCTGGTTCTGCTGGAGGCTTCTTCCTGCCAAAAGGGAGTTTTTTCCTTCCCACCGTTGCACATTCAGTAACTTCTGCTCCAGTAACTGATACCATTCATCATACTGGGATTACTGGTCAATGACAGAGTGTAACTCAACTCTCCTACAGTTCTAGCAACTCATTTACGTGGTAATGGTGAGTTCTCACCTGAGTCTATGTGTAAGCAGACATCTCAGACTCTACCTCTTTAAAGCTGCTTTAATGTGATGAATCTTGCCACTGTCTGGGAACGTTTGGGCTTTTTGTGGCAGCTTCCAGGTGCCTCTGAGCTGCCCACTCAGCTAAGGAGTGGATGGTTAATGGCTTAAAACTGTGAAAATGGTCAACAGTCACACAGGATCAATTTAGCATGTTTTGTTAAGTGGCGCCGTAAAAAGCTGGCTGCTCCATACGGGCCAATCACACGTTGAAGCTGATGTTGATTCAGTGCATTCCTGCACCGTCTGATCATCAAAGCCAACTCACGCATTGTTTCTCGCAGTGGTTGCCATGGTTACACAATCCATGGCAGCAAGCTGAAAATGGCATGCTGTTATGAATGCCATCATACTGAAAGCAATGGAAGTAGCAACAGTAGCTTTCTCTTTCCCAGCATCACCAAGTGCTGGTCACAGGGGATGGTCTGATTGGTGAATTTCTCTCTGCACTTCAGGGTCTTCACCTTACTACATAAAATGCCTCGAGTCGATTGCCACTGTGAACTGGCTTTATGAATAAAATTAAATAAAAATTCAGTTTGATCAAACCACCTTGGCCCGGGCCTCTCGCTGTGCGGAGTCCACATGTGCTCCCTGTGTCTGTGTGGGTTTCCTCCCACAGTCCAAAGGTACCAGGTTAGGTTAATTGGTCACTCTAAATTGCCCATAGGTGTGAATGGTTGCCTGTCTCTCTGTGTTAGCCCTGCGACAGGCTGGTGACCTGTACAGGTGTACCCTGCCTCTCACCTCCCGCCCTACGTCAGCTGGGATAGGCTCCAGCCTCCCCCACCCCGTGACCCTGAACAGGATAAGCGGAAGAGGATGAATGGCTGAAGTTTGATCAAAAAGCAACATTTGAAGTACTATGTCTTAATTGATCATTAAGTCTTTTTCCTCAGACCTCCAACTCCTATCAAGTGCATTTTCCTGATTACCCACTGGGTGGCAGCACAGTCACACTGTCGCTCTCATTCGGCAGAGCAGAAACTACAGACATCCTGCACTCTATTGGTTGAAAAGGGGAACAGCCATTCTCCATAGGGTTGCACTACGGACACATTATTCCTTTCCCTTTGTTACTTCACCTTCACATTAATTCCAGATATTTCCAGAAGCACTTTCACATCAAATCCTGACTGAGTCAGAATGTCAAAAACCAAGCCAGAGTTACATAAAAAGGCTGAAAATAACACAAAAACACTCAAGCTGTTCTTAGAAAATCTTTCTGTATTTACAGGTTTGAACAGACAAGCAGGTACAGACAAAGAGTGCTTATATACAGAGCAGCACAAGATGTTAAAATGAGTGCTAAAACTATATGGTATTTACAGCGGAAAGTACAGACTAAGAACAAGTTTTATCACAAAACGTCTGGTACTCTACACAGTATCACAAATTCCATGAACTGTACAGTTAAAAACCAAAAAATGGCAAATCTACATGAAATCCAATGTTTCTCCAATTGAGAGGCACTGAATTAAAATGTATTTACATTACATATACATGTTATAGTGTATAAGCATGTATGTTTTCATACATATATAGCTACCTGTGGTGCAAAAGCAGCAAAAGAAATTAGAATGTATGGAATTCAATACTACAAAAAAATGTTTGTGCTAAATGGGCTGACTGAGAAAGTAAGGTTACACCATACATAACTAATATATACTGGCAAAAACAAGAATTCTGAGCGCAGGTAAATAATGTTCGCTCAAAGTCTTAACGGTCTGAAGTGAACAAAGTTGCGTCAGTCATTCACAAAAAAAAAAAGAAAAAAAAAAGATTGTCATTAATACTTCAAGTTCATGCAACGATATAAACCATTAAAATGAAAAAACAACACAAAAAAAAAACAACTTTTCCCTGTTGACCAACCAGCTGTGCAGCTTTCCCTTCATTGTGACACAGAAGGTGCAAAATAAAAGGAGGGAGGGCGGGGCTTCCTTTGCGGGTTATGAAACATAGTTGGAGCGCAGTACGGGCACTTGGTGGGGAGGTACAGTCTCAGAGCCAGTCTCATCTTGGTTAAAAAGGCTGCTCGTTGTGGCAGTGTTGGGGGGTGGTGCTGCTGTGGAGGTTGTATCAGTGGGGGTGGTGCTGATGACACTGCTGCTGCTGCTGCTGGTGTTGGTGCTTGTGCAACTGGCAGCAGGTGTAGTGGCCTCCTCCTCTTTGGGCTGCTTACTAGCAAACTCTGTGATGCTGAAGACAAACTGGAGAGGCAGCCCAGTTTGATGTAGCTCCCATGGTGGAGCAGGGCTGTGCCCTCCCAGCCCGCACCACTGCCTCCAATTAGGCTGGAGCTACTTGCTTTGCAGCTACACGACGGCTCTGCATCACCCTGACACTGGCTACTCATCACTCCACCCACTGGCAACAACCCCACCACGGAGCTGGCTCCCTCATCCTCCTCGCGCTTCTTACTGCGGGCCTACACACAGAACACAAACAGGCTGAGAAAGCCACATGTACAGGCTGATAGGCTAACACAATTCACACAATTTAGAATGGAGGAAACTGCAGACCCACAGCAAAATGTGAGGAAGAAGAGGCTTAGATATGTCCTTATATGATCTGGATGATGGGCTCAAGTCTCAGTGTCTGACAACAGCAGTGACACCTGTGACTGACCAATGAACAACCGCGAGCAGAGTTCACTGTTTAAGTTAGATCCTTAAAACTTAGGACAAAAAAAACCAAACAAACAGGTTTCAAGACAAAACTAAAAACATTTGGAAAATTGAAACTTGAGCAAAAATGTTTTACATTCATCATCGATAAGGAAAAAAACAAACACAGCTACAGTTAAAAAGAAAATGCTTTTAATGCAGCTCCTGTCCAAACGGTCGTGTTTAAGACTGCAAACCTGACGAGCATGTTTATTACTTTAACATGCAGCGGCCAGCTTTTACACAAGGTTGATTTTAACTTTTTTTCTCCCCCAGTTTCTACAATGCCAGCCGCACTAAGTTTACTACTGGACTATAGCTTTACTTTTACTTTGAAACAAGCTCGCCCCTTCCTTCCAGTCTTGTGTTTTCCCTACGGGCAGGCTCAGCCAACCATCGGATAAACGCCAGCACCACTGACTTGGGAAGACCCGGTTGAGGATACTGCTCGGTTATTGCTTTTTCAGAAACAGCTTGAGAAATAAAAAGCTTAGTAAAGAGAAACTTATTAACAATCTCCCACCACAAATAAGAAAAATATGTGGGAAACACAGATGTTTGCATCCTCCTCCCATTAGAGGCAGATGTAACATGAGTGCCTCCCTTGTTTTCATGTAGCTGCTTTACCCTGCTTTAGTGTTGCTCCCTTTACTCAGGTCACCGGCCACGCTTAGATGGTCGGGGGAAAAACAAAGCTGTCTTGGAAATTATAACATATTCAAAAAAGAAAAATCTTTATGGACTCGATCCAGCTACGAGACAAGTGATAATAAAACAGGTCAGAAACTCCAAACATGCAGCTGAGCTGAGCTAACGTATCAGGTGATGCGAGTAAAGCCACGCATCACGCCTTCTGACAGCAACGTGAAAAAGTCAGCAGCAGCATGAATGTGACAGCTGAGCAAAGAAAGGCAAAACAAACGCCAGTGACACAGCAGCTCATCTGCTTTATGATCCTCACGTTTCACAGGTTATTGGAAGGTGTGAAGTACAGAAAAATGTTTAATGTCATTGGTTGTCTATACTGCATAAACTATTAATAATCCAACAAAAGAGACTGACCACAATTTGAATGAAGAACAATTAGGTGATTATTGTGTGCAAGTGTCACTAAAACCAGACCAATACTTACAGGAATCCCAATTCTTCCATAAGACAACAAACACTGACCTTAAGCGCCTGGAAGACTTCCTGAAATTCTAACCAAACTAAAGATTACTGTAAAGTTTCTCCCAGAAATAAACTCAGGTACAAACAACTTAATGAGCACAGATACGAAATGTGCACTTTAACTATGATGGCCTTTGAGTTCACAATAAAACTCGTCTTTTAAACGTTTTGGCGATGATGGTAACTTTTCAAATGTAGTTTTTAGATGTTTAGCTAACCGGGCTGCTAGGTGTACTGAGCTCTGCTACATGGAGCTATAGTTACAAACTGCTGGCTCTGAGGTGTGACTCACAGCAGCTCAGCCTTCAGTTTGACTCTATTTAAACTGTGCAGAGCTGCTCATTTTACATTCTGATGCTGCCATTTTTCACTGGTACTTAACTCCCAGGTGCATTAGCATGGAAAAGAACGGCTACTCTGCAGCCATGAAGAGAAGCCCAATGATCCGTGTGTAATATCACAGGTGCTGTATGTGTTTCTTTACACGGTTCACAATATGCCAGGACAACCCTCTATTTCAGAAAAAGATCTTGTGGATTCCTGCAACATCCATTCTCAGTTCAAGTTGATAATTGGTGCTAGCCAGCTAAGATGACCAGATACTAATCATTCAAAAAAGATCCGATGCATTTGGAGGCACGTTTGAATGTAGCCTGGAGGCGATGAGAGGAGAAGGTTCAATCCTGCTGAGCAAAATAACGCTCCCCTTCAGCTCTGAGAGAGAATATCATGATTATACAGACTTCAGCCATTTCAGGGTGCTGTTAAACCTGAGAACTCATCCAGATATAAGTGGCTAAGTGGAAGCAAATGGATGGCTGGGTGGATGATGATAATGTGTACATCTGTGTTCATACGAGAGCTTCCAGTGACAGCTTCCTCAGCAGCCCAAACAAATCAAAGTAGCTAAACAAACAGAGCTGAGTTTATTCAAACCAAACCAAACCAGCTAGGCTAGATGAAGGAGATGCACTTACGAATGATTCCTTGGACTTTGGCCACCAGGCCGCTGGGTGGAGATGGTGAGGCCTTCTCGGAGAAATCGCACGAATACAGGACGTTATCCACTGTGGTGCCATGCTCGCTATAGTTAAGCAGCTCATAATGCTTGGTATTCTGAAGGACAACACACACACACACACTTACTTTACATCATGGCTTGCAACAACCACAGCAGTGCTCTGGAGAATGTAGTTTAAGCTCTCACCTCATCATAAAAAATACAGGCATGTTTCCCCGATATGTAGTTGCAGTGACCGTAGTTTGTAAGGCACACATCCATGTCAGCACCTTAAAAAACATTTAATGTTTAAAGACTTAAACAAGGGACATTAAACACCGTTTCCCACAACACAATGAATGCAAATTAGAAACATGGAATTTTTTCCCACAATACTGACGTGTCAGAATATAGTCTTCAAGCATTTAATACAATGAACTGCACTGTAATATCACATCTTGTGCTTTTGTTCAATAGTGTTTAATCCACAAGGTCCTTCAGTAAACCTCACAGGCCTCAAACTTTAAGGACCTTTACAGATTATCTGATGGCCTTAAAATAAAGACTTTCACAGACACCTTACTTAAAATAGTCCAATTCAAGATGAAGAAGGTATCAACTATCACCCAGGTTCACTAATGATGCAGAGCTTAGCTTAATATAGCAAACACAGACTTTAAATTTGGCACTCTGTTTAAACGTGCAAATTGTTCCATTGCATATTAGGACATGAAAAACATCTGGGCCTTAGCAGGTCTTAAAATGAGGTAAATGCAACCTGAGATGAACTATAAAACATGACATGTTACACTGTGTCATTTATTTAACACAAAAAGCAGCGAGTGAAAAACTAAGTGCACCCTTCCTGCTTCCATGGGTGTTAAGAGAGCAGGCAACAGGGAGATACGGCTGCAAATGCAACTGATTAACTGATCATCAGCAAGAGGTGTGAGCGCCTCTATAAAATGAGAAGTTGTGGCAGTTTGCTGGTCTGGAGCATGCAGGTGTGTGTTAACACAATGGAGGAAAGAAATGAGGACAAAATGACTGTTGCCATCAGTTTTATTAATGTTTCTAGAGCCATTTAAAAACAACTTAAGTCCATTACTCTACCGTGAGACTATTCACAAGTGGAAAACAGGCAAGACAGCCACCAATCCTCACAGGAGTGAATGTCCCAGCAAATTCACTTCACAATCAGACTGAGCAATCCTCAGAGAAATTACACAACACAAAAAAAACAAACAAAAAAAAACACAAGAGCTACATCTCAGACTCAGGCCTCAGTCTGCATGTTAAAACTCATGACAGTACACAATTACAAAAAGATTGAACAAGTATGACTTGTTTGGAGGGGCTGCAGGGAGAAAGCCTCTTCCCTCTAAAAGGAGCATGGTAGCACAGCTTAGGTTTGTAAAGTTACATCTGAACAAACCACTGTCCGCTGGACAGACAAGACCAGAGTGGAAATGTCTGGCCAGAAAGCACAGCGCAACAATCGGCAACAACAAATGCAGCACTTCAGCACAAACACCGTGGTGATTTAGGATTGTTTTGCAGCCACAGGACCTGGACACCATGCAGTCATTGAGTCAACCATGAGCTCCTCTGTATGCACTGTGAACAGTGTCAAAAATGTATAAAAAATGAAGGCCCAGTCAGAGCGAGACTGACCGAAATACTGTGGAGTGACCTCGAGAGCGCTGGGCATAAACAAATGCCCACAAACCTCACAACAGCATTTCAGCCGTGAGTTGTCCAACTAAACTTTAGTCAAGAGATGAGAGGAGAGCCTGTGTTTTAAAAATCATCAGCAAGAATTCCGCCTAAATTATTTAATTGGAATTTGGTGATTCATTCGACCGTGCACAGAATGCAGCAGGGTGAAATGGCTTACCTGATCCTATGTGTAACGTCCTGTAACACATGCTGACAGCTCCTCCTTTTCCTGTCAGAGGGTAAAAGACAGCTCTGGCTTGCACCTTTTTCTGACCTGCAAAGAATAAATTGCAGGATTCAACTTTTAGAATGAAACCGCAACCAAGAGAAAAATATACCTGCTGATAAATAGACTGAAGTGTAGTGCAAGGGTGTCTTACTGTTGGGGTGGGGTGATGGGGTTTTTGGGGTAATGCTGGTGGTGGGGGGAGGTTGAGTACTGGGCACTTTGGGAGCGAAGAGCTGCTGGATCCTCTGATAGGCCAGGAGCTTGATCATCTCTGCATCCAGTTTGTCCAGCTCGATCCCTGCATGCACACAACCGCTAGAAGCTAAATATACATGTGTGTGATTCATCACAGAAAGACTGCAATACAAAAGTGGTTCAATTGTTCATGTGGCCACACAGTGACAAACTCACCACTGTCCTCCTCCTTGCCATCCTTCATGCAGCTGGACAGGTTGGTGATAGGGGAGGCAGTG
This sequence comes from Pterophyllum scalare, assembly GCA_024447675.2. Lineage (NCBI taxonomy): Eukaryota > Metazoa > Chordata > Actinopteri > Cichliformes > Cichlidae > Pterophyllum > Pterophyllum scalare. The sequence continues at coordinate 18,525 of JAMQGT020010100.1, forward strand.
TTGGGCAGCAGGGAGTCCATCACTGCAGGAGCAGCCTTTATGTCTGCGGGGGGGTCAAGAAGAAGAAGAAAAAACAAACGAATTGATATTGAATATGATGGCTGGACTATTTAAGTGTTTTAACATTTGTTTGTTGACAGCACCCAGACTGAAATGCTAGGATAGATTCTGGGTAGCCCACTAATGTTTCAATTACATTATGCTAGCAAAAGCATTTAATGCTAGCCATTGCAAACATTTTAGCCTATGGAAAAAAGTTAAGACTCACAATGGCAGTGCCCCCTTCAGTTTCAGAGCCTCTCCTTTGATACATACCAGGGTTCTAGCTAGCAGTTGTGCCTTGCTGAGTTACAGTCGCAGCAGGCTGAGAATTTCAGCTGTTAGCAACCAAAACGGATCGCTACCGTCACAGTTAACTAGCAAGCACGGCTATTAGGGGTCAGAGTTTGAACTGAGCTTCCTGAGTTGCACACAGAACTTGGAACCAAAAGTTGTTTTTCACATGTTGTATTGACCATTTTAAAAATTTTAAATTGTGGCTTTGCTAGTTTTTGGTTGATCGTCTCTCAACCCAGACAGTCTAGTTGTTGACACTATCACTTATGACTGCAAAGGGGAATTGTTAGGATAACTGGCCAGGGCTACCCCTCAGCCTCCTGGCAGTAAAATTTCAAAGACAAAATTCAAATGGAAACATCAAATAAACTTTTAAAAAACAGAATATTTCTTGAATACAATTACATTCGTATCTGCATTATCATGTCAATAATAAACGACCAAGCAGTGATTTTTGTGTTATAGTTTCTTTCATATATTTTGCCAGGTGTTCAAGATTTTCACTTTACTGACATGTTTATTAGCACATGCAGAAACATGAAAATATGTCCGTTCTACCCCATAATTAAATGAGTACTGTTATTTTACTAGCTTTGCTTCTAGGTGACCCTGCCGGATGAGTTTCAGGCCTCATTTCTTTTTTGTTTTTTACTGGCAAAACTGAGTAACCTTCATAATCACTTAAAAACACAGATTTTATGTGTCACGGCAGCCACAAATTCTCATCACTACTTAAAATGTTTTGTTTTCTTTAAATTCCCTGCCTGCAGGGTCACCCCTGAAGCACTGATTAAGCCTTAATGTATAAATGCTGTCTTAATCACGATGCATTCTTACCTGCATTGTCGTGATGGTACATGGCCAAACAGTGTCAAATAACAGGCAATGAAGTATAAACAAAGATCTGTTTAACCCTTTGCATGCTGTGTGTTTCTGTACACACTATATTTTAATAAAAAAAAAAACATTTAGCAATTAATCAGGAATTTAAAAAAAAAGTTTCACCTACAAAAGGCTTCTTCACTTCTAAAACCAAATGGTGATGTCACCTGGAGGTGTTCATATTGTTTATGATGATGTTCTGTCAGGTTAAGGTCAGAACTCTGTGCAGGCCAATCAAGTTCTTCCACCTCAAATTTGCTCATCCATGTCTTTATGGACCTTTCTTTGGGCGCTGGTGTGCAGTCATGTTGGAACAGGAAGGGGCCATCCCCAAACTGTTCCCACAAAGTTGGGAGCATGAAATTGTCCAAAATGTCTTGATAAGCATTAAGAGTTCCTTTCACTGGAACTAAGGACCGAGCCCCAACTCCTGAAAAACAACCTCACACCATAATCCCCTCTCCACCAAACTTTACTTGGCACAGTGCAGTCACACAGGTACCAGTTTCTCCTGGCAACCACCAAACCCAAGACTCATCTGTCAGACTGCCAGATGGAGAAGCCCGAGTTGTCACTCAAGAGAACACGTCTCAGGGATCTGGCCAGAAATAATTCACAGCTCGGCAGTATTAGAGGATTGTTCTGGAGTCTGAAGCTTGCATTGCGCTTGGTGATGCAAGGTTTGGGTGCAGCTGCTCTGCTATGAAAACCCATTCCACGAAGCTCTCTACACAATGTTATTGAGCTAATCTGAAGGTCATGTGAAGTTTGGAAGTCTGTAGCAGTTGACTCTTGAGAAAGTCAGCGACCTCTGTGTGCTGTGATTTTATGTGGCCTACCACTTCATGGCTGAGTTGCTGTTGTTGCAAGGAAATTTCATGACAGAATTTGTTGCACAGGTGGCATCGTATCACAGTTACATGCTGGAATTCACTGAGCCCATGGGTTAAGGCCTGGTCACTAGGTGCACTCTCTCAATTCCCTTACCAGGCCAGGCCTGGGTCAGGTAAGCCTATCCCAGGCAGGATATACTAGCCCCTTTGGGTTTTTTTACTTTTAAATATATGTAGAGGTCAAATTATTCAAAAATTATTTTGTTTGTTCCACATGGTTCTTGTTCTACAATAATTATTCAGATGTGTTAGCTATTGTGTTGTTTGTTGTACCCTTTATTTATTAGTAAATTATTACATTTAAAATTACATTTATTTGTTATAAGTAAGATGACCCCATAAAACTTTATCTTAAATAGTTATTCTGTCAAGTCTTACTTATAATTTTACAAATTACTTGAAAAATATCAACTTCGCTAATTTAAAAAAAAAAATTACTTATTTGCCCCCCCCATTACTTGTGAACTCTTATTATTAATTTTACTAACAATATTATTATCATTATTATTATTATGTGCTATTATTATTATTAAAGATTGCTACTGTACTATTTCTGAGAATGTGTACCTGGAGTAGGCGATGATGATCCCAGCTTTACTGAGTCATGCTCCTGGCTGCTTTTAGATGGTGTGTCTGAGAGTGAACTGCTGGTGATGGAGAAGGAGGGTTTTTCATCGCTGCTCATACACTCCTGGAGTTCTGTCTGGCTCCTGTGGTTCTGCTGGCCACTGTGGGTCCATATCGCGGGGGCAGTAGGGCAGTTTTTTTGAGCACATGCATTTACAGTGCTCTCGGGTTCCTTCTTAACCATTTCTGTTCCTATGTGGTTCACCAGCCCAGAGACAGAAGCTGAGTCTGGTGGTGTTATCCCAACCTTCAGTCTGTTCTGCAGCTCAGCCTGCCTGCAGGAATCTGAGGTACTGTTACAGTCTACAGGTCCATTGGCTCTGGGGGGCTGAACCAATTCTAGAGGTCCATTAGATTTCCTACATTTCTGACATGGTGTCACATTGCATTTGCAAACACCCAGCTCTGATGGGTTGTCCGTGGAAATAGAGGTCCCCTGGGAGTCATTGGGTATAGTGCAGGGTTTCGAGGAGGGGTCAGGAGAAGAAGTCCTTTCTAATGAGGCCTGAGTTTTCACGTCCTCTGAAGTTCCACTTGATTTCGTACTTGCTTTGTGCTCGAAGTCCCACTCTCGAAGTCCCATCGCTGCTGTTGATGAGGCCCTCTGTTTGATGGATAGATGTCGCATGATGCTGCACTGGAGAGCGATGACATCCTGAAGCCACTGTTCAACACAGCACAAGCATGTGTTATTAATTACAAAGAAGCTACCAGCAACTGTGTTGCCTAGAAGATGTGGCTGACCCTGGACCCTGCTTCAATTATATGACAGGAACAAACAGAATACAAGGAATTTTATTTTTAAAATTACTCAAAGCTAAAATTACTCATGCAGCTGTTTGCAATCTGAAGGTTTGGACGTACACTGAACCAGTTACCTCAGCTTCCAGACTCTCTGAAAATGAATGTTATTTTTCTAACATACGGTATGTGTCAATATTTAATTTATTTATACCACAAATTAAACTTTCAAAACTATTTGTCCACAAGGTCGTCCAAAATAAACTGAAAACTAACGCTGCTCATGAGCCTGCACTGCTATTAACCTAACATCCTATTAAGTTATATGACACAGATTTTAGCAGACAAAAGATACAAGCCACTGTTGCAGGGCACTGTTATTAGACTGACTTAAAGAACATGTTAGGCCAACTGCTGGTTTATTCTTGTGCGTACCTCCTGCTGCTCAGCCTCTGTGGTGAAATGCTTTGAAGGCTGATGGTCAGGAATGCCACTACAAACCAACTCCAGCTGGCGCACCCCTGCAGGAAGCAGCATGGGGGGAGGATTCTGGTACTGAGACTTGATGGCATCTGGCACCTGTGTAAAAGCAGTGACTGTTAGAGACAATCTAACCATCTTAACACCAGATTTACTCTGATGTCTCTAAAAAACAGCACAGATTCACTCACTCAGATTCATTGGGTTCTATCCTCACTACATGTAAGAACATTCCTGTACAAATTTCAGAAGCTGAACAGAACACTGTCATGTAGACAGAATTATATAAGTATTACTTTCTTACTGTAAAAGACACACCATTGAAGCCATCAATATCCTTGACCTCCACCTGTGCTCCTGTGGCCAGGGAAAATGATTATATGATCTCCAACACACTGCACCCTCACACTGAGACATACATCTACCTTGATGGTTTTCTTGTTGCGCTGGTGTGTGGTGCGCCGGTTGGGGGCATTCTGCCGATGGACTCTTCGCAGGAAGTCCAGCTTAACTGCGTGCTGGGACATCCTGTCCTGGAACTGATCGAAGAGCTGACAGCGGCTAGATAAGCTCAGGCTCCTCTGATTCAGCTGGACAGACGACAAACATTTGAGATAAGACAAAATGAAAAATATATATCAACAGAAGAAAAAGAAAACCAGCTTTAGCTCAGAATCAGCACGGTGCATCTTACTACTAAGTGCTCAACGTGGTTTGGACACATCCATTTGCCGGCAGGTAAAGCTGTGAGTGGAGGATCCAGACAGTCCATGTGGAAAAGGAGGGGACAGTAATCACATTGGATCAGTGGAGCCAACCTGCAACTCCTAAAGGACAAAAGACAATTAATTATTACCCACTGTACATCACATTGGGACCTCATCTACCTCTATGTACAGTGCCCCAGCATTCCTGACCTGTTGCACGAAAAGCAGACTTTAACTGGCAGAGGGACTAGACCATTAGGATCCAGTTCATGCTGAGGCCTCCTGAAGGGCTTTCCAAGCAACTCTTCTTTTTTCCTCCGTTTACTGCTGCCTAGAAATCCAAACAAAAGAGAAAGACTAAAGAAACAGCCAACCGGGATGCATATAGAAGCATTTTAACCTTAGGATGCTGGATGAAATAATGTTTTGGCACTCATTATGAGTGACTGACCTGGTAGTGCAGTGGTGCAGGTAAGCTCGCTCGGCAGCTGAAACTGAGTGGGGTTTCTCTCCATAGCGGCTGCTATTAGGAGCTGAAAGGGCCTCTTGAGGAGGCGAGGCGTTGGAGCAGAAAGTGTAGAACTCTCAAGCTCTGCACCCTGAATTTCATCCTCGGGCTCTGCTGCCTCCTCCTCTCCTTCATTCTGCTCCTCTGAGGGAGTTGGGGTGGATGAAGTGTTGGAGTTTGGAGTCCCAGGCCGGCTGCTTGGCCTGCTGCTGGTTCTGCGGTCCAAGAGTCGTACCTGGGCCACTCGTAGACCAGGCCCTGCAGCTCCGGCGCCCGGAGGCAGACCATCGAGCCGCAGCGGGCCAGCGTTGAGCTCTAGCTCCACAGCCGGGGAAGCAGAGCGCTTGGAGGAGGACTTCTCTGGCAGGCCGTTGGTCTGTTCAGACTTCTGCTCTCGCTTCTGCACGCAGTCGCACAGAGAACCCAAACACAGACTTATTAGTTCATAAGACACAAGATTCTTGGTACATTTCAACAGCAGAATGAATCAAGTGTGTAAAAGTAAAGATCTGCCACTCACCTTTTTTCGAACATTGCAGCGATGACACATCCATTCCCCCGGAGGAAGCATTTCTTCACTCAGAGGTGGATTGCTGTGGTAGAAGATAAAAACCCAGTCACAATTTCAATTCTAATTTCATTCAAATGAAAAACTGGTTTGGTCTCTCTGCTGAGGTATTTAAAAAAAAATCTTCAAAGGGCTACACAGCACAGCTGGTAAGTTTAGCAATACGTAACTGAACCAAGGACGCAATATA
>JAMQGT020010101.1:0-14686 GCA_024447675.2 Pterophyllum scalare
GCAGCTGAGAAGATCGTCGGCACCTGACTTTGACTTTTGACTTTTAATAGTTAGGGCTGGATCAGGTGACCCTGAACCACCGCTTAGTTATGCTGCTATAGGCCTAGGCTGCTGGGGTGGGGGTGTCCCATAATGCACTGTTTCTTTCCATTCACCTGATTTACTTTGTTTATACTTAACTCTGTATTTAATCATTAATTATTATTAAACTCTGACTCTCTTCCACAGCATATCTTTTGTCCTGTCTCTCTCCCCTCAGCCCCAACTGGTCGCAGCAGATGACTGCCCCTCCCTGAGCCTGGTTCTGCTGGAGGTTTCTTCCTGTTAAAAGGGAGTTTTTCCTTCCCACTGTCGCCAAATGCTTGCTCATAGGGGTCGTTTTGACTGTTGGGTTTTCTCTGTATTATTGTAGGTTCTTTACCCACAATACAAAGTGCCATGAGGTGACTTTTTGTTATGATTTGGTGCTATATAAATAAAATTGAATATAATTGAATTAAATAATTCCCACCTGTGGCTTCACTTAACAGGTGCAAGACAACCGTCAAATTAACATATTGGAAATCATTTCTTGTTGGACTGACAATGGCTAATTGGAAAATTTTGGAATATTACCCCACCCTATCATCGTGTCATTGTAAATTGAATATAATTTTATTATAGTCAGAGTTATTGACTAATTAATCATAATTAGGTTCATGTGAAAAAGTTATTTTGTCCTGAACCTGCGGGCACAAAAGCAGAAGTATGAACACAAATGAGTGATTTTAATTTTGTTGCAGTGAAAGTTGAAGTAAAGATGTTCCATTCAAGTTTTTCAAATTTGAGAATGAACACTTGGGAATAGAAAACAAAGAGAGCGGTACTAGTGGAGGAGGTTAAAATGGAAAATAGAGTCCCTCTGTGGGGTCAAGACTACATTTACACATTGATCACTCTGAGGAACACCTTGACACACGCACACATACACACACACACGCAGAGCTGCATTTACAGATACAGGAAATACACATGGGTGGACGTGCACACACTTGATCGTCATGTGCACACGCACACTCGGACACAGAGTCAGAACGCCCGCTTCGCCTCAATGCAACCAGAAGACGATCAATAGCGAAGGCAGAGCCACAATACTGTTCTCCATCATGACTATCAAACACACACACACATACACACCACTCTCTCTTCCTCTCTCAGATCGATGGCTGTCCGCTGTGTCCACGGTTACCGAGCATCGACCCCCGTCCCTAATGGCGACCACGAAACCTTGGGAATTAGTGTGTGATTGATTGACAGACTGCTTCAAAGGCACACGCATCATATGGCCCCTGTGTGTGTGTGTGTGTGTGTGTGTGTGTGTGTGTGTGTGTGTGTGTGTGTGTGTGTGTGTGTGTGTAGGACAGAGAGAATATATATTTTCCAGTTTGCCTTCAACTGTGTGTGTGTTTCAGCATTCCCCTGTGGGTTGTCTGCACATCGTTTACCCATCTCTTTTTTCCATCTCATGCATCGTAATGCTTTCCAAAGGACGGACGCTGGAAAGGAGAGGAGGCGAAGAGATGAAGGAGGAGTGAAAAAAAAAAACAGTGAGTACAGAGCAGGTCACAATAGAGAAAATAGTGAATCATCAGCATAACCTGAGTCAGGTTATGCTGATGATCAGAGCTAAAAAAAAAAAGGGGGAAAAAAAGGGGAAAATAAAGCAACAAAAAATAAATACAAATTTGCTTGTCGAAAGCACGAGTCCTGAGATGTGAAACCTTTTACTGACCAGCTGAAATGGTCAGAAGTTTTCATTGGTGTAGTATTATTTTAGCTATGCAGCAGTGCAGGCTGTTTCAGCACTTTGATTAAGTTCTTTGATTAAATTTATATAAGTCCTAAAACACAAAGAACCAAAAACCAGTGTCCAGACCAGCTGCCACAGAGCGATCAAATAAAGAGATGGAAACACCTGAAACCTCACCTGAGATCCAGGTCTGGATACAGAATTCAAGGTGACTACACAATGTGTTTAGGTTGATGTTTGAAATTTGGTCAAAGACACTCCATGAATGACATTTATAAAGGCTAGTAGTAGCTTATTTAGCCTGTATATCTTAGAACATTTAAACATACATCTTAAAATGAAGACTAATAGTACTTCTACTACTACTACTACTAATAATAATAATAATAATAACAATAATATTGATAATAATAGCAATTATCATCATCATTTTGCCTTTTGGTCATTAGTTAGTTTTCCAAAGCACCATAAGCCACAAAATGCTCAGAATTACAACTAAACAAATAAAAATAAAATAAATTGCATGTAAAGAAAACAAAATGCTAAATGATAAAGGTGTAGGCTCGAACCTTTTAATTTTAATATATTCCAGTATTCCTCATCTCATCTTCTTTGAAATGATCTTGTTTTTCATTAAAAACTGACTTCTGTCATTGCTGCATGTCCTCGGTTTCTTGACCCACGGATGTGCTCGCTGTCCTCCACCTGTTTTCTTCTTCTTTTTTCTTGTAGCCTGTTACTCTATTTTCATGTCAACTTTAAAAAACACAAACTCTGGAATCAAACGTGAGCCACCGTGAGTCTCAGGGGAAACGATATTTAGAATTGCAGTTTTTTCAGTGTGAACCTCACCTTTTTTTTCTTTTCTTAGTTTTAAAAAAAAAGTCATCACTGCAGTGGAAACACCTTTTCTGGCTTGTTCTTTGGACACAGTTGTTTCACTTTCTTCAGTTAAGACTTTCTCCTGCTTTCTTAGCAGTGCAGGCGTCTCTCACAATATTGTCACTGTTTTTCCCCCTTCACCCGGACGTAAAAGTGTTGGGGGCGCGGAGGTATGTGGGTAGCATGCATGTTGTATGGAGATTGCATGAGCCTGCTGGCTGAGAATGATTCTGCTCTACTGACATACGCACGGTGGTAAGAGCAAAATTGGTCGGTGCACACGTGTCATTAATCCAACTGTAATTTTTTTGTTTTTTGCACAATGTTTCCACACACATATTAGTAAATGATGGCCAATGTCCAAATAAGTCAAAGCTATTACAGCAGCAGAAGGAAGACCTAGACAGTATTTGACAGGAGGTGTTAATGTTATGGCGGATCTATGTATATATGCATGCCTTTATTTAGCATCAAGAATTAAATTTCTGGCATCATGTCATCCCTCCAACTTCACGTTGCATTGCTGCAAAATTGTAAATTACAGACATTTATATTCACTGCACAGCAGGTTGGCATCTCTGATTTGGATTGAAATGTCTTGTGGTTTGATGCATGCAACCATGATGATTGTCATTTCTAGATAAGATCTGATTTTGTCCTTAATGTTAGTTCTTTTACTTTTTCCTTATTGAAAAAGCACCATCACAAAAATCCCAAAACACTTAAAACTTTTTACAGGACATCATGTTCAGTGAAGACTTCTTATCAATTAGATAACCACGACTGGGTGTTTTTGATTTTTTGATTTGCAACTTCATGATACATTTCGTATGCTACACCCAGCACCCACTTCTAAACAAAACAAAAAAAAACTTTAAGTCCATGTCCTACATAATACAATAGTTGGACTAAGTCCTTAACACTACAGCCATCATCACAAACATGTACCTTCTTTAGCTACTGAAAGGCCTTTCTTGATAAAAGCATCCACCACATGGCAGGCGATATCCTGAATGAGATCTGACAGTGTCCTCCACAGTGGGTCTGGATGGTTTATAATAGCTTTGAGTTTGTTGGTGAAGGCCGTTGGGTGATATTCAACAGTCCTGAACCCCCCTCCCGAGCTCGCGTGAAACCCACCCCATTTGGCTGTGGTTGTAAATATTTAATCCACTGCACCTACATCTCTGACGAAGTGCTCTGAACGTGCTCTCAGAGACAGAGTGACACTTTGAATAAAACAAACAGGCAAACAGAGAAATTGCTCTTTGTGTTCTGAATTTAGAAACACACTGTTCTGGCTTTTTTTGTTTCCCCCCCCTTCCCTTTCTTCCGGCGAGCACTTGAGAGTGCCAATTTACAAATGCAGTCGATTGCTCTTGTGCTGAGTCAAATAGATTTCAGCTCAGCGCCCTGGCACTTAGGTCGCCCATCTTTAGCTCTTACTGAATGTCCACAATGCCCATTTGCAGCCATTTTTGCAGCCGCCATTTTGTGCTATTTCAAATGGGCATAGACAGTAGCTGTAGAGTCATTGTTTTTACAAAGTCTTTGACTTTGAACAGCTTAAACTAGAAGGCTTGGGGATTGCATTTTGTCTTCAGAATCGATACAAACTTTTCCATTAGGTTCCTTTATGAACTGGAACAACAACTGGGTTTGTAGGTCAGTGACTGAAGTCAGATACAAACAGGATTTAAAAGCCTGTTGAAGACAATGTTTGCCTTAAACATTGGGAAAAATAATGAAACCCAGTATTATGGTGTTTATTCACTATAATATCCAGTGATTATTGGGTTTTGACTATTAGGCGACGTTCACACTGCAGCCTGAAGTGACCCAATTCCGATTTTTTTGCCCTCATGCAATCCGATCTTTTCATGACAGTCTGAACAACACAGATCTGATTTTTTCAAATGCGACCCAGGCCTCTTGGATTAGTGGTCCTAAATCCGATACGTATCCGATCTTTTCAAATGCGACCTGTGTCTGTACGGCCAGGTCGCATTTATCCGACCTGCACGTCATTGATACTCGACAAACGTCGCTATTCTGCGTCCCATTACGCCGACACGGGAAGGAAAACAAACTCACTTCCGCCAACATTGAGCACGCTCGCTACGTGTGACGTTACCGCGTCCTCTACTGTGCAGGCGGGACACTTTTAGGTTTATCTGCAGTTCACACACAGATCACATCCAAGTCGCATATATTTGGAAATGTGAACGACTACGCAAAAGAAAAAAAAATCAGATTTCACAAAAAATCGGAATTGGGCCACTTCAGGCTGCAGTGTGAACGTAGCCTTAGGGTTTGGGGTTTTGTTGCCTAATATACATCCTACCATCCTTTAAAGTCAAAAGTCTTGGGGTTTTACTGCTTATTCAATCACTTAATGGCAGAAGGTCATTAGATATACTAAAAATATATGACTATAAGTTCTGTTGCCTTTTTTGGTCCTTTGTTATAGGTTCTACTGTCTGATAAATGTGAGTAGAGAGTACTTTGACTCTTGGGAAATCTGACTTTGACATTAAAGTCTCATAAATGTTAAGAAAAGAAAATATGAGAGTTGGATCTTGCTGCCTGTTTAAAGTCAGCTGTTAGGGGTTACCTAATAAAATTTGTGATTTAGAGGTTAAAGGTCAGTAGTATTGCCTAATAAAAATCAATGATTATGGGTTCTCTTGCCTCATAAATATTCATTTGGACTACACTTTATAATTAGACAAACAATTTAAAGGATCTGATGCCTAATAAAGCCACTGGTTAGAGCTTTTATTACCAGATTAGGCAAAGCAAGGCTACAAGTTTGAATTTCTATTGTCAGACAAAAGTCATTAGTAATGGTAAGAGGCTCTTTTGCCCGCTTAAAGGTAAAAGTTAGTGCATCTTTTACCCAAAAAAGTGAATGTTTAAGGGACTCCATGGCCTGTTAGAGACGGTTATTATAGTTTCCATTACCCATTAACTTTCTGTTAACTGTTCAAGTCAGTGTCTGTGTGTTGTGATGCATGTTAGTGTGAATGATTTATATTTCTATTATCTGAAGATTGTGGGTTTGCCTGCCTGTTTAAAGTCAGTAGTTATGGTTTCAGGTCTGTAGTTAAACGTGTTTAAAGACAATGATTAGGATTTCTAAAGACAAAATCGTCTAGGGTTCAACTGCCTTTTAAATGTGAACAGATACAGCTTCTTTTGCTAAATTAAGTCAAAGGTTATGGTCATGTTGTGCAATTAAAGGAGCAGTAAAACAAAAGTTACAACATTGCCTAATAAACTCAGTAGTTTAGGGCTCAGATTGTCTTTAAAAAATAACAAGTTATCTCTGATAAATTAAAAACTTACCATTTCAAGAATTTTTTTTTTTTAATGGTGGAAAAAAACCATGTTTTTGCAGCTTCTCGGACATCCTCTAGTAAGTGATTAAGTTCAAAGTACAGTGTGTGAAATGTATTTGTTTAACTACTTTTTCTGTTAAGTGTAATTGTAAATTCCACATATTATTTTACATAATGCTGGAAGTATTTATCTGTGTTTTGATCCGGTGAAATGCTGATCAGGTTTTTTTTCTTTTAAAGTTATCCTCCTTCTGTGTCTACATATTCTTTTTTTAGTGCTGCTGTTCCTGAATATGTTTTGTATGTTTGACATGTAATGTAAATAATATATGAAATACCGTTCAGTTCAATTGAGTTTTATTTATATGGTTCTAATCCACAACTACAGCCAAAAAGGTGCTTTATATTTTAAGGGAAAGACTCTGCAGTTTTAAAGGGAAAACTCCAACAATAAAAGGCATTTGGCAACAGTGGGGAGAAAAAAAAACCCCCTTACAACAGGACGAGAGCTGTGGCAGAAGCAGACTCTGGAAGGGGCAGCCACCCTCATTTCTCTTCAGGGTTCGTACAGGTGCTGGAAATCCTTGAAAATGCTTGGATTTTACTACCCCCGAAGACAGAGAGTCATCATTTTACTGAGTGTCCACTGGAAAACTGTAATTATGGATAAGACGAGTATGGAATTATATTTAGGTCAAAAGTCACGTGTGAGAAAAAAAACATAAGCCGCGCAAATACTGTCATTCCCTGAGCGCAGGTATTCATTCAACAACTTTATCAGCCGTGCGCACAAAGGAACTCAGTAGTTGTCAGGAGTGTGTGCTGTGTGCGCGCTGCTGCAGGTTCACACTCTCGTGAGGAAACTTTAGGATACTTTAGGATTCTGGATACTTCAGGTTACTGCGTTAGACCGAGGCAACAACATATAAAACTGTTTTAATCCAGATTTGCTTACAATCTGGAGAATAAAGTTTCCCAAATTAACTATTAGTAGTTATTGTTTTCTGTCAAGTGACTTATGGCATAATACCATCTTTTTACTGTGATTAAAAAAATGTGAAATAATTTTAAGCAAATTTCTGTCTGATTGGCTGATCCTCACAAACAGAAGGTTTTAACAGCAGGTGGGTGGAGCTTCTGTGCTCACAGGCAGAGCCGTATGCCTGAGATGACCAAATTAAGGATATTCCCTCTCTATGATGTAAATCAGAGTTAACAGTAGAAAATAAAAGTGAGAAAGTGAGATTAAGGCCTACAGGTGTTACTTGTACATATACTGACCTTATTATTGCAACCTTCAGCCATGGTTAATAACAGCATCCACCACTGTAACAGTATATTTACACCTGAAAATAAGGAAAGCCATAATAGGTCCCTTTGTGGGAGGCTCTGGCTAACGTCACAGGTTTTATGTAGAAAAAGCGATTAAAAAGTGATGCAGCAGGAGGGGAAGGATAAAAAAAAAAGACTTAATGTCACTTTAGTCCTCTTCAGCCTTACTCCCTCCCTCTCGCTCTCCTGCTCTGTCTCCTTCATCTCTCTCTCCCTCTCTGCAGGTGCACATGAGAGTCCTCAGACGAGTGTATTCTTTTCAGGACAAGATTGAAAGCACTTCATCTGTAACCTACACAGAGTGCCTGTAAGAGTGTGTGTGTGTTTGTGTGTGTGTGTGTGTGTGTGTGTGTGTGTGTGCACGCGCTCATGCAGCCAGATGTGTTTACCACTTCAAAATGGGTGTATTTGCACAAGACTGTGCAAAAGAAGAAGTTTACGTACTGACTGTGGATGCATACAAAGTCCGTTATAGGTGTGTATTAAAAAAAAAATGATGCACTTATGCATCTCTGTAGCCGTGTGTGTGTGTGTTTGTGAACTGTGTGTGTTTGAAGACAAGGCGAACCATTGAGCTGTTTTTTGAAGTGAATTAACAAGTCAAATGAGTGCCGCAGCACCCTGCATAGGTTACCACACACACACACACATACAGAAACACACTCCCACGCTTATCGCAGCGTCTTTGTTAAGGAAGATGAGGCCAATTAAACTGATATCACTCTCTTGCTGTTGTTTACACCTCCTGCCCTCCCTTCTTCTCGCTCATCTTTATGTTCCATCCTTATTTTCGTTTCTCCATTTCTTCTCTACTGTATCTCATTTTTATCCTTTTTCTTTCTTTACTTTTTGCATTTTTCCCCCTCTCTTCATCTGCTGGTTTCCTCTGTCTTTAATATCTTCCATCCACCTTTTCCTTGTGCAGTTTTCCACCTCCTACCTTATCCATGCTTCTCTTCCAACATCTCCCTTCATCTCTGCCCTCCTCATTTTCCCGTCTTCTTCTTCATTTTCTCCCCTTATGTCCTCTGCCTTTCTCTTACCGTTTCCTCCAAACTCTCTCCTCCTCCTCTCTCCATGTTTCCTAACCGTGTGATAAATGTCCATCTGCGATTGGCCGATGCCCCCCATCGCTGTGGCGCCCGCGAGGTCGTAAACAACAGCCCGTCTCCCCCAGCAACGTGGTGTCTCCATGGACGCAGGGCCACTAAGACGACCGACTCTGTGTGTGTGTGTGACTGAGACAGAATGCGACATCTGACGACTGCCAAGTGTGTGTGTGTGTGTGTGTGTGTGTGTGTGTATATATGTTGTGCATGCATGCGTCTGTGTGTATGTGTGTCTGTGTGTGAGCTAATGAGCGATCATAAGTGAGCAAATGTTGTCTCTGGGTTCCACTAATGTTTAACAAACACACACACATGCACACATATATCAGGTGTGTGTGTGTGTCATTAGTATGCCACAGTGAGCTGTGTCCATATGTCACTAAACAAAACCATGTTTTATTAATCCTGTAGAGGGAGAGGGAGGAGAGAAGGAGGCCGACAGTCACTATCAGGGGGATGGAGGAAAGGATGGAGGAGAAAAACTGGCGAGGTGATGGAGGGGAAAGATTTGAAGGAAAGAGAGCGGTGAGAGGGAAACGCAAAAGAAATATGAGAAGGAAGGAAGATGAGAAGAAAAGTGAGTGGTTCACAATGGCAGGAAAGCGGAAAAAAGGGAGGATTGAAAAGAGGACAGGAAGAAGAGAAGGATGGGTGCACTGGAAAAAGAGGGAAGGATGGAGGAGAGAAGAGAAAGTTTAGAGTTGGACCGACAGGAGGTGAGAGGATAGATGGAAGGAGACAATCAAGGAGGCAAGGGCAGAGGAAGGGAAAGGGAGAAAATTGAGGGAAAAGCAAAGGGTGAAGGAATGAGGGAAGAAATAAAAAGAAGAAAAAAGGGGTGGAGCAGGAAGGTGGGGTAAGGTATGAAAGATAAAAGGAAGGCGAGAAGAAGAAGTAACGAGACAAAAATTAGGACAGACGAAAGGAGAAAAGGAAAAAAGAAAGAAAGGCTGAATGTAAAGGATGAAAGGAAAAATGAGGAAGGAAACAAAAAAGGAAATGAGAAAAAAGAAAGGAGGAGCACAAAGGAGAAGAGGGCAAAAAAACAGAAAGGACAATAAAGAGGAGAAAGTTGAGCAAGAGGGAAATTAAGAGGGTGCAAGGGAATGAAGAAAGAAATACAAGAAGATGAGAATGAAGTGGAGGGAAGGAAGGAGGGATAGGGTAGGAAACAGGGAAGCAAAAAGCAATGATGGAGGGTGAAAGGAGACAAGGACTGAGGCAAAGGAGATAAAAAGGGCAGAAGAAAAGAGGAATGGAAAGGAAATAAAATGATAGAGAATGATGACAAGAAAAGGAACAAAGGGAAAAAAAGGCAGGAACAAGACAAGGAAGTTGGAAATTAAAAAAAGCAGGAAGAGTGAAAAAGAGCAAAGTTTAGAAGAAGAAGCAAGATGACTGGATAGGATTTAGGAATTTAAAAAAATGAAATAAGCAGGGAAGGAAGGAAACAGAGAGACAATCACGGAGGACACGAAAAACTGAGGGAAAAAAAGTATGAAACCTGAGGAAATTTTCAAGGGAAAAACAAGGAAGAGTGAAAGAGTGAAGGCAGAAGAGAAGGGGAGAGGGAAGTGTGGTAGGAGATGGTGAGTTTGACTCTGAAACAGAGGGAGGAAAGAAGAGAAAGAAGGTGAACAAAGTGCAGGGCAAGAAGGTGGGACGGGTAGGAGAAAATAAAGGGGAGGAAGGAGTATAGAGGAAGATGGAAAAGGAGGCAAGGAAGATAGAAATGATATAAGAGCAAAGGAATGGAAAGAAAGGAAAAGACAGGAGAAATAAAAGTGTGAGGAAGGAAGAAAGAATGAAGAGGGGAGGGGAAAGGAAGTGCATAAAAAGGAGGAAGGAAGTAAAATAAGTATGAGGGAAAAGGCAGAAATGGGGGAAGAAGTAAAGAAGAGGAAGGAGAGATTAAAGGGGATAAAGGGACAAAATAAAGGAAGGAAAGAATGAAGTGAGAAAGGTGGGAGACATAGTGTACAGGGAAGAGTCTGAAAATGACGGAAGGAGGGATCAACAAGAAGAGGAAGGAAAAGGGAGTAGGAAGAAATAAAGTGAGCAAATTTAGGAGGAGGAACAAAAATGAGAGAAAGGGGAAAAAAAGGAAGAAAATGAAGACCTGAATGACACAGAGCAGAAAGGAGGGCGGGAGATGAGTTGAGGAAGAAGGAAGGGAAGAAAAGAGGGACACAGTGAGGGAAGGAGGAGGGAGGGATGGACAGATGGAGGAGTGGGACCCCAGAGACGTGTCATTCATCACACCACCATGCAATCTGCACTCGTTCACTCTCCCTTTCTCTTTCTCTGCAGGTCTTTTTCCACCTCTTCGTCTTCTTCGCTTTATGACATCTTTTTTCTTTCGTCACATCATCCGTTCATCCCTTTATCCGTTTTCCATCCCGCCATTTTTGTGGCACTTCTTGCCTTCATTCCACCCCACCACCACCACCACCACCACCACCCCCACCACCCCCAACTCTTTCGTCCTTCCAACCATCTTTTGCTCAGTACTTTGGCAGTCGTTTTTAGGTTTCATTATCTCCTCTGGCGACATCCCTCCTTTCTTCTCTCCATTTTTCCCCTCCTCTGTCTTTTGCATTCCCTCCATTTTCACTTTCTGTGGCTACAGGAGGGGGAAGAATTTTTGTTTTTTGCCATCTTCTTTGCTCATAAAGAAAGGATAAAGAGGAAATGCCGGCAGGTAAGGCGAAAAGGAGGGAGAGAGGGAAAAGCAACCAAATGCGGGCTAAAGGGATGCATAAACCGCATGACGACAGGATGAATTAGGGGAAGAATTTACTGAATAAAAGGAGAAGACAGAGAAAACCCTGAAAGCTTTTTGTTTAAGAACTGAGAGAACACCCTGAGTTCCTTAAAGAATATGATAAAGTCAAACTATCGTATATCTAATATTAGATTTCTTTTACACAGATGGAATCATAGCTAGAAGAAGAACCTGGTATCTGAATGTAGGTAGAAAGGAGACCCACATGCTAATATAGCCCTTGAAAGGTTACCCAAAATGCACTTTTTTGAAGTTTTCTCCAGTGAATTATGGGAAAACAGATCCAACATCCAGCGTACCAATGCGTGTCTGTTACTGTGCATCACAGACATTAAAATGGTGCAGTTTTTCCATTGAAACTATGATGTGTCCCATGATAATAATGCTCAAAGGTTATAAAATACTGTACTTAAGAGCTAAATAGAGCAAGAAAAAACTAACATATGTATTTAAAAGGGCCTGTGACTCAGATCATTCTCACAGACTGAAGGTAAAATTTTGCACGGCGTCATTAAAAAAAGCAGAAGATAGCCGATTCTGAGGGGATCGAGTGGGAAATTTTCTCAGATTTGGTTGATCTAGTAATGGAATGACCCATCTGCACGCTTCTTTGGTCAGCAGATGTGGACATTACAAAGAAAACAGTTCCTACAGGAATCTGCTTACATCAAAATATGCATCTTTTTTTTTTTTTCTAAAGAGTAACCAGCTCATGATTTCTGGAAAGAGACGTTACAGCTGAGTTTTCAAATGTACTTTTGGTGCTTTGAGCAACACACAGAGTGCTTAGAGCAACAACCCATATCTCCACAACTGGACAACTCACGCCAAGACAATCCAGATGGTTAAATAGCACTATAGGCCCAAGGAAAGGTATATATATATATATATATATATATATATATATATATATATATATATATATATATATTAAAGGGGTTATCTGTCCCTTTAAAAAAAAAATTCCTCTGTCTATGAAATGTATTTCTTTGAAATACAGTTGAATCTGAATTCATGCTAGATGTTAATGGGAACGCTTACATTAGAGAAATGTGTCAATATGAGGCTTTTATCGGTATTACTGATCATTTTCTCTGGAAATTATAAGCATAACAATGCGATACATTTTTAAATCAAAGGCCAGCTTTTGACTCCTCTAGCAGCTGTCACCAATTCCCAAACTGAAACACGTGTCAAACACAGAGCCGGACACACATTAGATTCATTAAACAGCCCCGGAAACACAGTAACAGAGTGAGCCGACCAGTGTGACCCATTAATGACCAACCAGCAGCTAACTTTAGTGGTGAACACAAACTTTGCTATGAAAACCGCTGTAATATATGGCTTTAAATATATGGCTTTAAATGTTTATCATCCCTTAGCTGGTAGAAAGATTGGGCATGAATAATTTTCAACCAAAAACACTAGTGGAACAGGTTCCTATGGCCACATATTCGTAAAATGGTCACAGCTAATGACATTAGTTGATCAAATCAAACTACACCCATAAACACTGTTAGAAATGCATGAAACTACTGCTTGTTTCTCATTAGTTGTTCCTGAAAGTGCATCAGAAAATCTTTTATTGTTCTTACTCAAATCCATCTGGTCATTAAGTACGTAACCTTGACTAATGACTGAAAAAGCATCTCAAGATCTCAAATCTGTGTTGGGGCTGCAAATGAACTTTACTGGGTTAAAAGTCATATTTTATCTTCCAGTTCAGTGCAAAACTGTCCGCAGCATTCATAAAATCTACAGCTCGGACCAGCTAATTATGCAGTGCAAATTCATTACCTTCTTACCACTGAGATATGTGCAGTTTCAGGCATAGAAACAACTTTTCCCATGGATTTTCCCACAATCTTTCACTTTGCTTTTACACCGCTTGTACTGTATAACAGTGCACTGTGCTTTACCACAGGTGGTAGAGGTGATGAAGTCGTCACTCATCATTGCATCTTATATGAAAAGAGGGAAATGTCCTCCTTACGTTGCGCTGTATGCTATCTATCATCTACAAAACTTGCCTCATTACCTGTGCTCTCCATTCTCATGGAAATGCAGGACTTCCAAAGTCAGGTCACAGGATATATTAACATCTAATGCACCATATGTTTAAATTAAGCATCAAAGAGCCAGTTTCAGTCCCTACAAATTACTGAATCTGTCAGGAATTAATGTTAGTTTGTGTGTGAATTTTTAGTCCATCAGTTAACACTGTTTATGCTTGCATATGATCCCATATTATAAAAGTGAAAAAAAATTTTTGTATGGTTGGGTTAGATTAGTACTTATTGAGAGTAACTGGCATCAAATAGAGGTGGCTGACCCATCCATCCACCCCAAATTCCCTTGTCTCTCCTGTCATAATTACTTTGACCAGTGGAGGGCACTATCACTAAAATCCATAACTGAGTCCACAAAAACAAAGAAATTATAATAAATAAAATACATTTAAAACGAGAAGATCATTCACATCACTCTCTCTTCCTCTTACCGGTATGGGACAGCAGGCTGGGGGACAGCAGGCCAGGGAGGCCCGGGTGGAGCAGCCTGGGGCTTTCCTGGATCCCTGCACCAGAACAACGCTTGGGAGGACGGCCTGGACGAGAGCTGGAGGGGAAGAGAGAGACAGACCAAAAAAGAAAGGAGATTAGTCACAGGATAAGATTTTCCAGGGCCGAGTGCAGAAAAATGAAGCCATCATAATCTTTGCATGCCTCTCAGACCATCTGCATCAAACATGATACATGATCCATAACAGATCCCACACTTGAACTATTACAGTAACAGTACCATTCAAAGCACTTAGGTTAAATAGGATAATGATTTAATATTCGTTCACGTACATCAAGTTCACGACTAAAGCCTTTATTTTCCATATAAAGATATCGACACTGTCAGCTGTGTCGGGCGGACAAGTTTCCAAGGACTCAGAGCAAAAAAGTAAAGTTGCCTCATCAACATATTTCAACCTGCCCTTTGGAGAAACTAAAAGACCTGAGACGAGCAGGCTGGCGCAAAACTATGAAGTACACTGTCTCACGACCTCAGTGTTTCTGAAATCCTGACTGTGGCTGGCAGATTTTTGCTGTGAAGAAGCTGCAGGAAGGAAACGGAACGAAATAATTAAGTGTGCTGACAGATTTTAAGGAGTTTACAGTCAGAGACAGACAGAGGAGGAGACGCTGCAAATATGTTAACACTCATGTAAGACAGCATCCTTTTTACATACATAAGCACCAGAATACATGTTCTACAAGAGCAAGTGAACCTGAATAAACACTCCACACACTAAAGCATCTTTCTCACCCACCCCCACCCCCTCCCCATTTCTGTCACACACACATTCATAACCTACTGTATTATGCATGTGCACGAAGGCATAAATAAACACACTCAAACACAAGAATACAGTAACTGAACACGTGCAGCTAAACAT
>JAMQGT020010102.1:0-30290 GCA_024447675.2 Pterophyllum scalare
ATTGCTTCAAGGGAAGAGTCTCTGTCGTTCAGTGCTGCACTCTTGTGCGGAGTGGGGATGAAATGCTGAGCATGGAAAATCTTCTCCAGCAAAGTTGAAAGCACTGAAACATGTTCAAATGGCCCTGAACAGGAAGCTACTGTATCTTCAACCATTTCTTTGAGTTGTAAAGACTTTCCATGGGTTGTGAAGAGACACATTTTTTCCCCTCAAGCTGGAGGTGAAAGTGAGGGATAGGATTACTCTGAGCAAAATAGAACGGGGCCAAAAGGTGCGAGTGTACGGTTGGGTGATCCAGCCAGTCTCCGTCGCTGTTATTTATCTGTGCTGTATTATCACACTGTGGAAAGGAGTCCACAGCCCGGGCAGCTCCCCTCGAACTGGCCAGACCTCTCCCCTAGCAGACACTTACTGCTGGACATATGGAGACACTTAACAGGAGCTCATCTACAGATTTCCTCCTCCTCTTCTATTCAGACCCTTCTGCCTTTCACTCGCTCAATATTAAAACGTATGGAAGTCATTACCTCCAGATAGGAAGCAAAGGCAGAAGGGGAAGCTGAGAAAAAAAGAGAGGTCAGGACAGAGTATTACAAATTGCATTCTCACAGTATGTAAGGTAAGGACTGATAATGATGACAAGCTGTTTGGGTGATATCCCAATGGGGAAAAGATTAATGTGGAGAAAGCAGAACTTTGTCAGTGTATCTTCACATGATTAATTATTAAAAAAGAGCCCTGGAAAGTAATCATTTGGAGACCACCAGCAAATAACCACAAGATAATGAACACAAGATATAGAAGCATGCAAACACACCTGAGGCCTGCAGATGAAGGGTACCTATGTGCCAGAGCTGTGACCAGGTTTATGATGCGGGCCAATGATTTTTACAGGAGTGGTGCGTGGAGCGCTACAGTTTTATAGACCATTAACCCGGAATAGACCTGCTAACGCCTGCTCTGGAGCACAGGGATGGAATTACTGTCTTTTATATGATGCTTATGCAATATAATGTACATTAAAACATCTTAGCTTATTAATTTTATTGAGTTATGAGCTTGGGTCCTACCTAAGCGCAAATTGTTTCCCTAAGATCAGTGACGGGGCTATCAATACAACTGCAGTTGCACCCAGACATCCATTTTATAACGACTAATCCGGCCCCGACACTTTTATCTGTAATTGTCAATCAGAGTTCTGCTTTCGACTGCTGATTGGCTGGGGATTTCTGTGAGGAGTTTGCATTTACTTAAGAATTGGGTTCTCCTGA
The DNA here is from genome assembly GCA_024447675.2 of Pterophyllum scalare. Lineage (NCBI taxonomy): Eukaryota > Metazoa > Chordata > Actinopteri > Cichliformes > Cichlidae > Pterophyllum > Pterophyllum scalare. The sequence goes on from JAMQGT020010102.1 coordinate 1,272, forward strand.
GGTGAAACTGGCACGTGCTCAGTCTCTGTGTTGATGTCAGTGTCACTTAACTCGAATGTGCTCATGAAAAACACCAGATTTAATCTAACCCTTAAGAGGCGGTTTATTCTTGACTGCACGTGGCGCATTTCAAAAGTTTAAAAAAAAAGATGTAACCTGCATAATCAGTTCCATTTTCTGACTACGCAATTTGTGTCAGATAGCATCAACCATTCTTCAAGCAACTGTGCGAAAATTCTCAATTTCACAATAACCCGGCACTGCACGCGGATTATACGCTGGCAGCTCGGTTTGTTTGCACAAAGCCCTCTTTGATCCTCTCCCAAGCCTCCCTTTCGGGGCCAGGTGATCTCCGGCACCCTGCTGGGTTTACGGCTGTGTCAGGGAACGTGGATGTTCTCATGTGTAAGAGGCGCTTTAAGGTGGTATCAGCGGTGAGACTGTCTGCTCAGTCAGACATGACACCTCGATGTCAGAGAGGTAAAGCCTTAATAGTGCTGTGATATTCCACATGCAGTAAAGTTTGTGGTGGGAAAAAGACCTGCACTGTTCACATATTTGTCTCCCTGGAGCCTTTGTTTTATACTTGAACAGAAAGGAGAGAAGGTGAAATGAAATCATCGTCTGCTAAAGGCCAGAGATGCTCTTCGAACTCAAGAAATTGAGAATCTGTAAGATGGATTTTCTTGAGGTCTTTTAATGTCCCGTAAGTAAACAGCATCACGTACGGCCACTTACATTCAGCTTTTTCCAAATATCTCCTGCATTAGTGATTAAACTCTTGAATTAGTGATTTTAATTTTTTTTAATTTAATTCTGCAACTTTAGCCCTGTACATTGTACAGTTTCATTTGTTTAAATTTGACTTGGCTCTAGTGAGTTTGAATTCAACCAGAACAAAGTCACTGGGCTTCCCAGTCACACTTGGCCTTGTTTCAACCCTGACTCACTCAATTTCCTAATAAACATTGTTACTTTAAATTTGCAACATGACTTTCTTGACAAACGGACACAAACTGGGGCCAAAAAAACAACTGTGTTTTGAATTATATGGAAATGAACCGCAAATATGAAATACAGCAAATGTCACTTTTAATCCAAGGGTTTGTAGGCCAGAGTCTGCTTGTTAGCTTTCTGCAGCTCATGCGTGTAGCCGTTTGGTATTCCCCCTCTAATCATGTAAATTGTCCAAGAAAATTCAGATGTCTCATAGAAACAGTGAAAAACTGCACCCTCACAATCTGAGTCAGTGTGGCCTGTAGTTGAGTCTCAAGAGCCTGATGATGAATGAACTCTATAGAGGGTATGGAGTACAACTGGAGAGAGGGACTGAGCTCCAGACAGGGTCTTAAATGCCTTCAGTAAGATGGGGACAAAGCCCTCTTTCTTCCATGTTTAAAGAGATTGGGTTCCACAACCCACCCCTGGGGCCCAACCGCAGGGCGCAGTCTCACGGGCTGCAGCAGGTCGCTGATACACAAAGTGCTCTGCAGGCGCACTTCAGTGACAGGTCAGCAAAAGAGCAACTAAAAGCAGTATCCCATCACTGAAAACCGTTCTTCTTTCATTTCGTCCATGGGAGGTGAAGAAGTAGTTTACAGGGCAGAACCTACATAAACACCCGATCAGTGGCAATGTCTTTGAGAGAAATTATAATAATAAATCATCCCTTAGGACAAATCATGCCCCAGGGTTCTCCCTTGTCTTAAATTTCTTCTGAAAACATGAGCTTGAAGCAACATCTGCAACTTCTCCATTTGTGTCTATCAACTGTTGACCTACACTGAGCCCACAAATTAAAGACTTGGCACCAGAGGACTCATACATCAGAACACACTACAAGTATTCATTACCTTAGGACCCCTGCCTGATTTAAGTACCAGTGTTGTTAATGTTCTGTAACTTTAATTTTTCTCCATGCCTATTACATATCCGCATAATGTGCTCAATTACATTTTAACCCACATATTTGTAGATTATGTTTGTTTGCTTTAAAGATTTGCAAATGGACCTTGAAAACGGCAGTAAAGAAGATCAGCTGGATCAAACCCAGAGCCAAAGCAAACGAACAAGTCCTGTGATCCAGCAAGTGCTTGGTCAAAATACTCAAAAGCTCATCCACAGCAGTGTTCAGCTAGGGGTGTTTTCTCCCTATAACTAGGCCATCATATAGATCAGAGAGTGAAAGGCACAGTGGAAGAGCTGGAAAGGGGAAGGGGAGGAAAAAAGAATTGTGGGTAATTGCAGTTAAACTTGTCATTGGTTGAATTTGACTGAGACATGCTCACCCGTGGACCCCTTTTGCCTGGCTTTCCTGGCAGCCCTGGAAGTCCTGGAAGGCCCTAAATGGAAAAAGATAGAAGTTGTCAGAGTAAGAGTGAAATACAAAGGAGGAAATAAGAGCTGCTGCCTTTTGTTTTGTCATTTAAATGGAGTCTTAAACAGTCTTGAATAATAAAAGACAAGTTTGGAGTGTTCAGAGTAAATCAAAATCATTTAAAAGGCACTCAAGCTCACGTTTCAATCAGTAAAAACATGCTGAGCTTGTCCCCCCCCCTGAAGTTAGCTATAAGTTGCAAAGCACTCGGTCAGTGAGATGCTGGCAGGCATGAGGATGTCTCGTTAGAAACTCTCCCTCTGCAGCCAATGTTATTTCAGCCCAAAACCACTAAAGTGCCTACACTGTGAGTCTGAGTCATTGCACTGGTTGGGAGGTCGGCACTGGTTCCAGCCACAGCCGATCACATTAATTATAAGCATCGGCTAGCTTTGAAACAATTTCATACATGGATTAACAAAGCTCTGAAAGGTCGAACTTAATGAGGGGTCAACCTGAGGAACCTGGGTTTGCTTGAAATGTTGGCATTGTTACTTATTTTCTTATACCTCAAGCAGTTTAAAGGGGAAAGGAAAAATGGGCCTAAAACAGCCTGAGGCAGTCCTGCTGAAATTGGGCTACTGTAATAATGTCAGATGTATGGAGCACTTTGGTCTGTCTCAGCCAAGACCACAAGCTATAATTATACTATTTCAGCCCCCTTATACTGTGAAAATCCAAAAGTCTTTCAACAACTTTTAGATTCTTTAGATTGCAACCATCAGGCTGTCCACATGTGATAAGTTGTCTGAGCTGCAGCTGCCGCCGGCTCCACTAGCCAGTCCAACTGCAGTTTACTTCCAGGAAGAAAGGAATTTGATTAAAACAAACAAACAAACAAAAAAGGATCACATTAATTCAGTCTGCCAAAAAACATGACTAAGGTAGAAAAGCAAGCTAAACAGATGCTGTCGCAAAGAAGTTAAAAACTCAGAAACATGGATGCTTCACACTCCGGCGAGACAGAAGGGCTAAAAGATCAGCACCAATTTGACCTTCTGGACACAAAATGACATCATATAACATTCGTCAACTTTAACAGACATAGTCTTAAAAGTGTTGTCAACATTGTCCAAGAACCACACGTGTTTAAAAAAACCAACACAGAATCAATCTACTCAAATATTACATTATGTCTCCAACCTCCTCACGGGGCCTTAGCAGACAAATATTATGACTTAGCTTTTACATAGCTGAGCTAACACCCACTCACTCATGTTCCCTAATTGTGATCATATGTTCCTCAATTAAGCTAAATCATTCATTTCTTTGTCTGCACTGGGAGCAGTGTATATCATTTGCTCCCCCAGCCACCCTCGCATTCTGTGCCACTCAGGAGAGAGAGAGAGAGACTGCTGCTGGTAGTGCAGATTTTTAAAATTAATCATTGTCTTTGATATTCCATCATTTAAATAGAATATTAATTGATAGCAATTCTTAATGTGCTCCCAGGGCATCAGATAGTGCTGGCATCCCAGAGTTAAACCCAATCAGTGCCTTGGTGTAGCAATAGCAGACATTAAATGATAACTGTTCTATTTTACAGAAAGAAAAAACCCACATCTTTAGGTTGGGGGGGGGGGTGCGGATGAGGTAAGTCAGCAGTTTTCCAGCCAGGAGACGAGAGTCTCTTATCCTTTGTTTTCATTAGCTGATTCATTAGTTTGCACTACTTTTAAATTTTGTTTTCAATCACTGATTTAGGCACTGATTTTATCCATCCATTTAGGACGGATGGAGGGACGGAGATCAGAGAATTATGGACGGACGGACGGAATTATGGACGGACGGACGAATGGACGGAATGATGGACAGACGGAATGATGGATGGACGGACGGACAGACGGAATGATGGATGGACAGACGGACGGACAGAATGATGGATGGACAGACGGACGGACGGAATGATGGACAAACAGAAGGAATGATGGACGGACAGAGGGAATGATGGACGGACGGAATTATGGATGGAGAAGATAGACAAGACATGGAAAGACGGACAGATGGAATTATGGACGGAGAGACATGGAATTATGGACGGACAGATGGACAAGAAGGACGGAATGTATGGAAAGATGGAAGGACGGAATTATGGACGGAGAGACATATGGAATATGGACGGACAGACGGACGGAATTATGGACGGATGGACGGATTATGGACAGACGGACGGAATATGGACGGACGGACGGAATTATGGACAGACGGATGGAATTATGGACAGACGGACGGATGTGCAGCACGGACGGAATTATGGACAGACGGACGGACGGATGGAATTATGGATGGACAGACGGACGGACGGAATGATGGACGAACAGAAGGAATGATGGACGGACAGAGGGAATGATGGACGGACGGATTATGGACGGAAAGACAGACGGATTTATGGACGGAAAGACAGACGGAATTATGGACGGACGGACAGACAGATGGATTCGAACGACGGAAGGACAGACGGACGGAATTATGTACAAACAGACGGACTGAATTATGGACGGACAGATGGACGGAAGGAAATATTTTGGGGTCGAATCCTACTTTTACTAGAGATTATTCAGGAGATTTTGTTTTTTTATTCTTTCAGCAATTTTATCTCTAAACAGTGACAAACAAGATATAAGATCTTGTTCCTGAATACAACAGGTTGTAAAGTAGCACTTCTGCGATGTTCTTGGGTAATCAATGTTCTCTAAATCCTTTGCATCTGAACTCTTCATATACATATATGTATATATGAGTATTTGCCACTAAGAATACTACATCATCTGGTCCTCCAGTGAAGACCTTCTATTACCAAGTCATCACTTCTATCCTCTCTTAAAGCAGAGCTTAGATTTATATGCATATTTGTATATTTTATTTTATCACAACCACTTTAAAAACAAATCTTGTGAAACTCTTGTAAACAGCCCACTTACATCAGTTGTATCCCAGTAGAGTGAGATAAAAAAAAATTAAACTTTAAATGCAAATAAGTTAAATTGAACTATAAACCCAACTCAGCAATCTGTTCAGACAACATAATTAGCAAGAAATACAACACAAACCCCTGGGCAGGTAACCTTTTTTTCACAGTCAGCACGCTGAGATGAAATACTTCTAGGTTCAGGTTTCTGTTAATAAGACGACAGTTTACATGTCTATGAGTAGCAATCAAAGTACCGTCACCATAGCTAAACTCCCCACATGCAGTTTGTCAAGGCTAAACTAATTCAAATTTTTAAACAATTACTGATTTTAGTATGCCCATTTCACTTTGGTATTTCTTACAATCCCTGCACACAAGTATAACATTTCAATAATCTGTGGTTGTAAGCAATCCATTAATATTATAACCTCATCCCTTTTTACCTTCGACCTTGCTTTAAAAGTATTTATTCTCTGAGCAGTCTCACTCCCTCCCAGAGGAATCTAACACCTCACTGCAAGCCCTTCCACCAAGACAAACACTAACTGGCAAAGACCGGCTATGAACCTGACTGTTTCCACCAGTGCTGCTAAAGTGAAAATGTGATTTAAAAATTATTAACGCCGGTTCCAAGCACTTTATCAAAGTCGTGATATAAAATGATTTGATGGGTTTTTAAAAACTCCCCATCATTAACACAACCGACACGTCTACAATCAGAACAGTAACATGCAATGTTGGGCGTCTGCCAACTTCACAAAACCACACAATAAAGAGTAGCACCAGTACCTGGAGATCACAGAGTGAACCAGCAAACAGGCTGTTAAACAGTGTGTGTAACAGACTGGGCCAGACTGTAACAATACAAAGCCAAAAGTTAAAGCTGTGCCACAATTCAAAATCATGGATTTCAGCAACACCAGCATTGTACTCATTTATATAGCCATCTAATCGTTTTACAGTTATTTTAACACAGGCACAAAGAAGCATGAACTCAGCAAAAGGCTTGTTTGTTTGGTGCTGACACACTCACCGGTGGGCCCGGTTCTCCCTTTAGTCCAGATGATCCAGCGAGCACTGAGAATTGGGTCGGTTCCAGGTCGAATGTCTGAAAGTCATCTGTTGCCGCTGGAGTGACTGGAATGAGCGAGGTGGGCTTGACATCCGGCACAATGGTCACCTTTGGCTCAGGTTTCTTGGGAGCTACTGTGGTTAGCTGCTTTTCATGGGGAAAGTAGGCGATTGAAGGACACCCCTGTGTCGAAGCAGCTGTGGTTTGGAGATCTGGCATCATCTCTGATGGTCTGGTGAAAACAGGTAAATGCATACGTTTCTCAGAAGGTTGCGGTGAGTTAGTATCCGCCTGCTTTGTGTTTTTTATGGTGTGTGAGGTTGGTTTTGGGTTCGGTGGAGTCATGTCGATCCCAGGGAGATGTACTAACAGCTTGAGCTGGAAATTTAGATGGGCTTTCAAGCCCTGGATGAACTGGTGGAGAAACAGACACAGCACCAGGTTTGGGAGTGCTCACAGCCTGATACACAGATGTTTTGTTCAGCATCACTGAGTCAGTTGAAGGGAGAACTGTCAGTCCTGATGTTTTCCTCAGTAAAGGCCAAAGTAGGTGTCAGAGCCTTTTTGGATATCTCCGTCAAAGACAGAGGAGTTATGTGAGTGACAGCAATGTTTGGGTCTATGGAAAATAGAGGTAGGAGGGGTGGAAACACAGGCCGGTACGTATCAGCTTCTCTGCATTGTTTCTTAATGTAATCACAATAGTTATGAGCTGCCTCGGCTGAGGGATAAATGTCAAACTGACAGATGGCACCTTCAAACGGCACAGAGTTGTGGTCCATTTTGCCCAGCAGGAAGGAGCCCTCTGGATCCAGAGAATTCTGTTTTTAGAATGCAAATCTGCATGTATGTTTTTCTTCCCACAAGATGTGTGTAAGAACACTTGCTGGCCTCGAATATCCAAAGCCAGACTGTGCCACTGGCCATCATAGATATCATAGTCAAAACTTACAGAGCTCTTCTGCCCTACGTGTACAAGGACCTTCCCTGGTACAAACTGCACTCCGAGCTGAACTTTTCTTTTCTTGGACAGAGCCGAGAAAAGAAAAGCGCTGTTGATGCGATGAACAGACAGGCTGAGGATGAGGGAGAGATTGGTGGTGTTGTAAGAAGCGGGTATAACAGTGCGCAGAGGTGCCTGGATACGTGCCCTCTCGGTGAGGATAATGCCCGACTTGAAGGGGATGACGCCATTATAGATAGATCGAGAGCTTGAAGATGAAGAGCTGCCAGCCCTGTGCCCAGAAAGCCCAAGCTGCTGCAAGACATCTACATCTTCAGGGAAACAAAAGGAAAAAAATGCCATTAGTGGACAGCTAATCCCCCAACAAACAGGGACAATATATTACTTTTATAATTAAAAAGCAAAAAAAAAAAGAAAAGCATAACGTATTTCATTTTGTTGGCACTTAACAAGCTAATTAAAAGACACTGTATCAGTTTGCACAAGAGTCTGATTATTAACATCTTGCTCAAATGCAATCTGTATCCAAGTAAAAACAAAAGTGCAGTAATATAAATGATCATTTAATAAGATACGATACCATAATGGGAATTCACAAGTTTAAAATTAGACTAATGAAAAACCTGCGGCAAAAGCAATTTTTAAAAGGCTGCATAAAATTTCCAATATGCGGTCACACTTCCGCATTTGCTTTTGGGGATTGCTGGAAATTGTGTGATCGTTACATCAGTCTTAATTGGAACAATTTCGGCGGAAGGAGGCTGAACGAGTCCCTGGAAAGGAAAGTGGTGGGTTTTTAAAGAGGAGCATTAGAAACAGCAATGCTATCTCGCTTTATCTGGTAATGTGTGCTGATTAAAGATGATCACGCTGACAAGGGCCCAAAGCTCATGAAAACACAGTGCTGTGTTTCCTGCGGGTTTTGATTGCTACTTGCTTCTCAAGGGAGGGTAACGGTGACGCATTACAGCGCTGTGTATTCTGTATATTCCTCCCTATTGGATCCACACCTTTGTGCTAAAGTTGAATTAAAGCTGCATTTCATCGTAGCAAGAAACAGTCGTTTTTTTCTAGAGAATTCTTTACATTAAATGTACTCTTGTGAAACTTGGGAGTATCCCATTTCTCTGGTGACCACCTATTAGAATATATACACACAGAAAAAGGTTAGTATAAGAAATGCAAAATATTATTTTAGTAAATTTGCACCAATATCACCCATATTACACCAAAACCTAAACAGAAACAAAGCATTAACCTCCAGCATAAAAAATTATGCATTTAATAACATTGTTGGTCTCAAACCACAAACCAACACCCATTAAAGCAACAGCGTCAAGGTTATTTTAATTATTAGAAATGTATTTGTTTTCTTCCAGTGCGGGCATAGCACTCACAATCAGTGCATCTTTTACTGCTCTTCTTATTTCACGAGTCAAACACGACGCAAAGCATTCGCTCGGGCAGGCCGAGAAGTCAAGGTGGGCCCGCAGTCCCAGCAGATCAGCTGATATCTGCCGGAGGTCTCCTCGCATTAGCGCTTCCTCCCCATCATCGCTAAGTGCTTGTTCACATGAGATCATCTGATCACTGCGCTTCTCCCTGATTATCCTTACAATATAAATCGGCGCGTGATGAATAAAATTCAGCTGATTTGGATCTCAATACCAGCCCACATCATGGCTCAGCTGACACCCCTCTATGCATTAAATTGGCAAATCTCACATGAGGTGCGCTCTTTAAACTGCTTTCTACAGTCGCTGCCCATCTTCAAGGATCCTACCTCAATCCCAGCTCATGCATTTCATGCTGTGTCTGACTTAATGATTAGGTTCTTCTTTTGACTACAGTAGTACAGTAGACTGAACTGTTAAAAAAAAACTGAAATGTTCATTATATTATGGTCTATTATTAGCCAACTGATTTGGGTAATCAGTGATTCTAAAAAAGGCTCTTTTCTAGTTAAATTAGCGGGGCTGGAAACTAAAGAATTCATGATCTCACGTGCTAAATATAGAGTTTTAATCTTCTCTTTACATTTCCCCATCTTCTCAGACAAAAAAGCTCACGTGTAAATTCTTTTCTGAAACAATACAAACAAATGTGGGCAAGACTGGAATATAAAATCACTAAGTGATAAACCGTGGCTCAGCAGAAGAAAAACAAGTATAGACACAAGTCCTGCTAGGAGGCAGGAAACCCAGCTCAGTGTGTGCAGGCAGCGGGAGGTCAGCTCGATTGAAAAATTCACACATGGAAAAGACACATCAAACAGTAACTGAAACAAGAACAAAGGCCTTATTCAGTCAGATTTCTTATATAGAACTGATTTGAATTGTTAATACAGTATGAGGAAAGCAAAATTGTTCTTTCATTGTGTGATGTACTTTCAGGGCTTACGCTGCATATTTAAATCTAAGCGGGTAGGCGGGCTGCCTCCGGCTTTTTGTGGCCTCCTGATGAGCTGGGAAAAAAAATAATAACTGAGAACTGAGTCTGACACATCCTGGAGACAAGCATAGCTAAAGTACAAGTGTATGTGACAACAAAAACTTTTCACAGAAAGCAGGGGAAGATTAATACATTTCCACTATTAGTATGCTGCTAATGTAGACTCAGTATTTTCTGCAGCAGCTTCACGGCAGAAATCTTCTCGCAGTGACAAAGAATATAGAGATGTATATTTTACAGATGCAATCAAGAAAAGCACGGGTGCTGAGTAACAAACCGTGGCTCTTTACATTTATGAGAACAGGGCCGTAAAAATCCTTATTTCAGTTTGACCGTCTCCTGTTCGAGGTAATTTTCTCTGGCGTGTCCAGATGGTTTCCACCTAAAACCTGCACAGACAGCAAACATCAGCTGACCTGCCGCCACTGCTGGTGATGGGAGGGTCTCCAGCTACAACTGAGCAGCTTTCCATTGAAGACTTCATAGTTTCCAAGCCCGAAGGCAGCGTGTCATATGGAGAGTGAGACCGGAAAAATGTTCTGCATTTTTTTTTCTCAACATTTATGAGTTTATCCTCAGTAAATTCATTCTTCGGGGTAAAAGTGTCAACAGGGAGTTCTACAGTGACATCCTGAGGCACCTGAGCGAGAGCATTTATAGGAAACGGTCTTAATTGTGACACATGCCAGCGTACCATCTGGTGTCGGCTCAAAGCGCGCTGAAAATGTTTCTCGGTGACGTAAACAATGTTTACTCAACTCCTCGACCACTCTCCAGATCCTTCCTGGAAGTTTGTCCATTTTCCAAAAATAACAGTCGAGCTAGAGGATTGCCATTTGGACACAGTGGAGGAGATACAGCGCTTATCACAAAGCCTCATGGACAACAGAACATAGCCTGATTTCCACTTAGAGACGTAAACATAGCATTCTTCCATCCATTTTCTTCCACTTGTCCAATTCAGGGTCACAGGAGGGCTGGAGCCTAACCTAGCTGTCATGGGGTTAAAGGTAGGGTACACTGGTCCCTGGAGATGTCGCCAGGCTATTGCAGAGCCAGCACAAACAGAGACAACCTTTCACACTTTCACACAATTTAAAATTGCCATTTAACCAGACCCACACATGTCTTTGAGCTCTGGGAAGAAGCCGGAGTACCCAGAGAGAACATGTGCAAGTACAGAGAGAGCACGCAGAACACCCCCCCCCCAGCCGGCGAGAACAGCGAGCAGGCTTCAGCCCCAGGAATGTAAGCCTTCTTATTTACTATCATGATTATTATTTAAAATGTTTGCCTCTTGTCTAAGTGACTTCATCACAGAGGTAGATGTGTGGACTCAGTAACTCTAGGGTTTGCTGGTTCAGTGCCTGGCACTGACAGATGAGCTGCCATCTAGAAGATGGTTGGTATTACATCAGCACATACACAATGAGCTCCCATATCTACTCTGGGATTACAGCACTGTGGCTGACCTCAATCGGGAACCCTTCTGAAAAAGTGTGTGGGCCATTAGCTGCAGGAAGATTTCTTCTGGTGTTTGATGTCAACATGCAGAAGCAGCAGCTCACGTAGTAGAACTCTAAGCAATGCAGACTATAAAAGATGTGGTATGACAAAATCTGGATTGTGCGGTACAGCCAACGGCATCCAAACATGCACAGTCATTTTCCATATGCATGACTACTCCGTGTGATCTATTAGAGTAGAAAACATCATCTTGGAAATGATCCAAACAATCTGCAGGTTTATGGACCGGCAAAACTATTTTTCTATTTTAGCCTTTTGCGAGCACAGAATTGTGCCTCGGTAGCATCCGACAGAGTGCAAATTAACACATTCTCACACATAAAAATCTAGGTCTCTAGACACTCTGTCATCACAGGAAGAAAATATCATCCGACGCAGTCAGAGTTACAGACAAAATTGCCAGAAACTGTTATCAGTGGCTTACGCTATCAAACGACATCTATAAACTGGGAAGAGCGCCGATCGAATAAAGATCTGGCAGATTTTGATTGACAGCGGAATGAGACAACATGCTGATAATGGCCTCTCAGATGTATAACAGCAAGCAGACTGCAGCAGACATCAATGCCCGGCTGAGTGTGAGTCAGAATGTGGAAGTGTGTACTTAAAGCACACGAGACTTTGCAAAGTGTGGCTGATAGGCCACGTGACACCTTAATTAAGTTATCAAAGAAGGGGTGTGCACATATGAATGAACATATTATTATAAAAAGACCTGTTTTATGTGAGACATTTGAGTTACTACTTCAGAAACTGAACTTCTACTAAAGTGCTTTGGAAAATTCAGCAGGTTTTAAGGACCTCAACCTCCTGCCTCTGTGAATGTGTATTGTGAGATGTGACTGTCCCACATTCAACCACAGCTTAATATGGCTTCCAGGGAAGAGTAAACACTGTGAATCAGAGCTTATGTACAGTAGATGGCAGACTGCACAAGTTTATTTAAATTTCCCTCTTCCCACTGGTTTTCCCACATGCTCAATAATGTATTTAATGAAAAGGATAACAAACATTCACCCACCTTTGCCCTAAAATGTCTCTTACCTTGTGCTTGTGCCAGTCTTAGAGAGCAAGTGCAACAGAGTAAAGTCCAAAGAATCACAACTCTCCTAAAAAAGAGAGAAAAAGGGAAACATGGCAGATGTTAGAGGTGTGTGAAACCTTTCAGCTTTCAGGTGCGTTGCAATCAAGCGTCAGAAAAATGATAATTCCTAACGAAGGTCACCTGAGCCCTAAATTTCTATCTTTTATTTTCTTATTTCATCAGAAATTGCAGGATACAGTAACGTGCAAAGTGACACAGTAAATCTGTAGATCCATGCACCACAGTGATCTCAGGTGCTGCAGCAGCAGCAGCATCACCATCAGCAGCCCTTCACTGTTCAAACAATCTCACATCTGTTTCAAGGCAACAAGCTCTGGTTTATCTCGCTGCCTGACCAGATAATCCACTGCCCAGCAGAGGTGGGTAAATGCTCCCATTAGGACACCTCTGACAAACTGAGGAAAACAAAAAAAAAACACTGCATCACCTTAAAACCAACAATTCCAAGTGAAAGAGACAAAACACTTTGAAAAAAATACGTCTCACGTGTCAGCGCTGTTTTATCACTAACATCTGACTTTTATCTGAGGAAAACTTCAGCCTAGCTGAGCACTTTTTGACTGTGGTTTTTAAAAAGGGTTACATCTAAAAAACCAGCAGTGAAAAAGCTGCTTTTCTGAACCCACGCAGGGCCGTGTAATCATGCAACCAGATTTAGATCAATTCTATTTTCACAGGCCAACGGTGCCACTTAATAACCAACATCAGGCAGCACACAGCAAATTTTACACCATTGATTTCTCAGTGACATTTATATGTCAAGACAAGTGACAAAAGAGGTGCTGATTGCTCACATAGAGCTGTTCTAAAGGGGTTGAATGAGTGTGAATTTCAGCAACCTCTAGGATAATAATGGGTTTTCACACGGCACATCATCTGGCTTTAAATGCAGCAGATGCATCTGGATGAATGTGGTGCAAGTGCCGCTTCAAGTGGCACACACTCAGTGACAAGTGCTATAACTAAAGCATTTGCAGGAAATCTTACATTTGTGGTTCTTCTCAAAAGAGCCACAAAACCACTGGTCAGCCAGGGGCACGCTGACAGCTGGTTGAAGCCTTAGAAATTTTTTGGTCCTTCTGGTTTCACTGTAACCTCACTACAGCAGAAGCATGTGCCACTTGTGACCACTCTCCTATATGTCCAGCAGATTTTATGTGATGCAACATCTGGACTTTGATAGGCCATCTCCTCCCATTGTGGTGGCTAGGCCAACCAGCTGAGTAAGATGCACAGCAGGGAGGAGAGAAAGAGGAGGAGGAGGAGTGTCTCCTCCTCTCATACATTTGCCTTAAATCAGTCCCAGATCGCTTGGCAGCTCATTCAGATACAAGCTGCAAAGGCAGAAATTCAAGAACAGCACAGCAGATCACACTGAACTGTGTGAAGAGCAGAGAAAATAGTTTCCACATGCTTATCTCTGCAAGCCATTAAGTACACCACCTGTTCTGCATGATTTCTCAGACAGATACCTTTAAAGGTTCGAGTCATTTGTCTGGATAACCCCAGAAATACTGTCGCAAGACTTTTCAAACAACTACTGTAAAACATATTACTCGTATCTGTGCTGCAAGGCATCAGTAATCAGTAATTTAGTCGGCTACAGTCGGGAACACACGAAGAAATCCGTCCTGAACCCAGAAAACTGAGAAAGAAAAGTGTTCATTTATGCACTTCTGATACTCACCCCCCGACTCCAGTGCTTTTGAGTTTGGAGTACGGGGCATTGTCCGGCTCCATAGCGGTTACTTCATTCTTTCTTGGGAGTTTTTACTACAGTCCGGAGGAGAAGATGAAGTTTTTCCATCCCAGGTATTTCTTCAAGGGTTCGCGCGAAGAGTAAAAGTGCAAGACAGCAAAAACGATGTGGGATCAACCAACGCTGGAAAAGCTGCTCTGTGCCATCGTCTCGCGTCGTCTTCTTTTAGTCTCCTTCCAGAAGATAACAGCAAATTAAAAAAAAAAAAGTAATAAAAATAAAAAGACGCTCCAGAGAGCTCCACCTGTGCGCTTCCTATATTTCTTTCCGTCTTCCCGTCGCACGTTTTCTAAAGAACAACAAGCGTCTCGTCCGGCTTTCCCGGGGAATCCATGCAGGACAGCGGTGTGTGTATGTGTGTGCCGACTTTCCAAAATGAAAGTTTATTGTGGACTGAGAGAAATCTTGAGAACCGGGAGGGGGGGGGGGACACAACACCTCCCTCTGTCGCCCTCAGCTGACATCCAAGGGAAGCAAATGTGGAGCTGCACTCGGTGACGAGGCGCTCCTGCGGCTGAAGGTGTGTCGTTCCAGGGAGCGGGAGCCTGTCAGGTCGCACGTGTAGTCAGTGTGCTGCTCATCTAATGAACGGGGGAAAAAATCCGGTAATTTTTTTGTGATATGTTAGAAATAATGGTAACAGCAACCATTTTAGAAACAGATGGTCAGCCTTGTGTAGAAATATGGTGTCCAGACATAAAAAACAAACAAAAAAACAAGGCTTTTAAAAAGTCCCAGCTTGTTAGGTTTTCTTGAATCAATTAAGGATAATTGATGATTGTGATGTTTTGCGTTATGGCGCTGATTAAAGCTCACATTGTCATAGCTTACTGGCACAGTAAACGGAGCCTTGTAAATGTTAATAATAAAGGTTAATTCACTCTGAGCTAAGCAAAAATGAGAACTCTTAAGACTTTGTGGGTTTATTAACAGAAATATTTGTTTTGTAAAGTTCCGCACAAGCTCCATTTGCGCTGAGTCAGGAGTACAGAGATGTAAAGCTAAGATGTTGGAGTATTTTTATTTTTTAATTGTAGTTTATAAATCTGACTAATCTGAAAACCCACACAAGTCAGCTGCCTGCCAAAGGTTGAGGGACCTCCTTCCAGCGCCTCCGGGACTGGATCCAGCTCTAAACTGTACTGCAGTTTTGGGATAGTGGCCTAATGGACTTGGAACCCAAGTGGAAATTCAAAAACTGCAGTTCCTCTAGTGGCCACTTGAGTCTGGCTCAGCAAGTGAGTCAAACTCAACAGATTCTCATGTTTAAAATGTCCAGCTTCACAGCAGAGTATGAGTAGTTTCTTCCAGCTGTGAAGGGTGCGGATGCCTGCTGAGTGTGCCAACAGGCAGCTGTTGCTTAAATCTGATCATTTTAATGCATTTTAATCTGTTGATGGATGCAACTTGCTAATCATGCTTGCTAGCATTAACTGATAACTTAGCACTCCACCCTCTTGGCCTCAGAAGAATAAACTGAGGGGGCGGTTTGGTTAACTTTGAGTTTGTTTTTAAGGGGCTGGAGGGGGGCCTTTACAAATTGAGTTTGTGTATCACAAGATGGTGTCTACTGTTGATGATTGTGTTTGTGTTTGGGGAATCAGTGGGGTCTTGTGCAGCGTGACTGGAGATGAACTTGCTTTGGGTTGGTTTGGTAATTCACATGGTTTTCTTTTTTTGGCTGTGTTTTTTATTTTTCTTGTGTATGGTTTTGGTGGGAGTGTGTGAGGGGGTGCATTATTTACACGTTGATCTGATTTTGTGTGTGTGTGTGTGTGTGTGTGTGTTTTTTTTTTTTTCCAGCTGCCTCTAGGATGAAAAATTGACTCAATATAGGGTGTGCTAAAGGTCAAAGGTCTTGGCTAAATGTGGTCAGGCTTTGCTCCAGAAATAGCACCATGGCAGCAGTCGAACTGCTAACATTAGGCTTCATAACGTCTACTCAGCAAATCAATGAGTTATGTCACAGTGGCTATGTCCATCTTTTATATACAGTCTATTACAAGCAAACGGTTTTACCTGTTTCATCTGTTTGTTTGTCTTTATTTGTTTATGTATGCATTTATTCATTAAATAGCATTGATGTACTGCAAAAAGACTAACTGAATCTATAACTGCTCTGCACCTTTCTGTGCATGCATTCACAACATTTTTTATTGTGGCACGAAAATATTCAACTGAAATATTCTAAATTTGGACAAATGTGGGGCTCCTCTTGTTTTAACATCTCTGTTGAAACATGTATGATTCCTACTGATACTGGATGCTTGTTCTGCTCATACTGAAAGTATATCTCTGATAATTTCTTTCACAGAAACATGAAATTGTTGTTACAAATTGTTAGAGCCAGCAACAAAACCAGGATTTTGTATCAGGGGCTTTTCCCTTCTACATAAACAGTCCAGGTGAGGCAAAGTCACATGGAGGTACATTTGTGGACTCGCCTCACTAATCCACTCTCGCTTTCTGAAAAATATTTTGCATCTTGTGAAATGTGAGACTGAACTTCTTCAGAATAATCTGTCTGACATTTAAAAATCTGCAGTGTAAACACTCCTGCTGTTTGTACTTCGCAACTACTCTGTGTCAAGTTCCATCAAAGTCCAGCATTACTCCAGCAAATATGAGGAGCAGATTTCCACTACAACAAATGAACAATTAATTTAATCAGGTGAAATTTAAACCCTTACACCAGCTTTTTGTGACAGCCCCTCTTCACCCCCCCCCCCCCGTCTCTCCAGTGTTCACTTCCTTTCTCACCATTATAACAGGGATCTGGGTTGCAGGGCTGCACTGGTTCCAATGTGTGTATATGTGTGTGCGCGCGCGCTGTCGTGTGCTGCGAAATTCCTCTGCCAAATAAAGTCCTCATTGACCCGCCTTCAACAAACACGCTATGACAGTGTCCAGGGGAGACCCAACAGAGCACCGATTCAGCCGTCTGCAACTGGATCCCTCCTCCTCCTCCTCCTCCTGAGTCCCCGCACAGTTCATCGTCTCATGACCAGGAAGGAAGGGAGCTCACCACCTTGAAAGAGCACTTCCCATGTACCTGTCTCGGCATCGCCAGATGCAAGCTTTTGTTACCGCAAGTTTTAGTTTACAGACAAGGAGGGCTATGTCCCGTGGAAGAGCCTAGAGGAAGACCTTCAATCTGGAGTGTAAAGTTTCATGGGTTTGTAATGATTATTGCAGCAGCTGATGCAAGTGATTCTCAAACTGTTGCCCAGGAACTGCCAAGAGGTTCTTAAAGGCACGCCTGTTTGTCTTCTTGCCAAGAATTAAATGAGAAGAAGAAGCAGATGGTTACTTTTTAGCTTAGCATTAAAAATATAAACCAAGTAACACGTCTATTTAAGCATAACAAATCTACCAACTTACAGTTCTTATAATTTAGCTTTTGTATGACAGAATACAGACAAAGGGCATTACTCATTGAGCTTCGGGCCTTAAAAGTGAAGCTCGTGTTTCACTTTCTTCCTCACCTTGACCGGCTCAGTGTTCTTTAGCCTGGCGTCGTTCACAGCTCACTTCATTGATTCCAGCTGATTCACAACCCTGCTGCCCAGATTTTAACTGGCACCAAGAAGTATGAGCACATTACCGCGGTACTGGCAAACTGACACCGTCTGCCTGTTAAGGTCCATGTTGATTTTAAAATTTTGCTAATTGCTGTTAAAGCATTAAATGATCTTTCTCTAAAGTACATCAAGGACTTGTTAAGCCCCTACAGTATGTGCCTGAGCGTTAACTGAGATCAGTGACCGGTTTTGTGTCTCTGCTGGTTATTCCGAGGTCTCCACTAAACCAACAAAGGTCAGAGGGCATTTGACATCGGAGCTCTCAAGCTGTGGAACAGTCTGCCCACTTTTTTTTTTTTTAATGAAAAGACTTTCATAAATGTTTGATGTGTGGTCATTTATTCTGTTTTTGGTTTTTGGTTTTTTTGTATACTTGAATTTTCTTTTTTCAGTCATTCAACCTATGGACAGCCCCAAACATGGTTCCCAGGCTCTAAGGTAAGCTAATTGCTGGTAATACTTTCATGTCACAGTCTAAACTTTTCATTAGTAGTTCCTGAAATTAAAGGACAGACTGATCCTTTAATTTTCCTACATTTCAAAGTAAATTCTAGAACAACCTTTATATTTTACTTTTTCTCAACAATCAAAACTAACAGTGTCTCTGCTCCATTCAGGTCACCTACTAATCGGAAGGTTGGTGGCTCAATTCCTGGCTGCTGCAGTCTGCATGCCGTAGTATCCTTGGGCAAGATATTAAACCCCAAGTTGCTCTCCGATGCAACCACTGGAGCATGAATGTTATCTCTACGCACTTAGCTGTAGAAGGAAGTTGCTCTTGTAGAAGCTGGGCTCTTTAGGTTTCAGCAAAGGGCCACAGATACAATACACATCTGCTGTGTAAGGGAGTGTTTACAGCAATAGGATAATTTACTGTATATGTGCTGAAATAAAGTATAGGTACTATCTACAGACAGGCTGCAAAGGCTATTGTAAACAGAGAGGTCTTCAGTAAAAGCTTTCCTGTGTGCCACAGACAGTAAAACGTTATGTGTTGTTGGTATGTGAAGTCTTTCCAGATATGGCTCCTTTGGGCACATCAAGGTTTGTGGTCTAATACACGCCGGTGGTCCCCCACATGAAAAAGTTTGAGAGCCCTTTTCAGTTTGTCCTCTGGGATTCACATTTCTGCTTGTCTACCTGACGGCACTCTCACAGGAGCCTTCTTCCTATCCAATCAAATGCTCTCCCCCGTCCTCCTTTCAGCCCAAATCTCCTTTTAATGGAAATCCCGAATGAGCTCTGATGGAACAGTTTTTCTGTGAGCGCTTTAATAGTTGGTACTCTTCCTCTGGACGGCAGTGAGAAGTTCAGCGTCTGCGGAAAATTGGTGGATTTTTCCTGACAACAGTGTCATTGTAACAAGCATTGCAATTAGCATACAAGACATATTTGTTCAGTTATTGTTTATGAGCAACAGCTCACTGATATATTCCATTACATTTGGATGCAATTTTAGTAAAAACATAAAAAGGATATTTTAGGATATTTTGTTCTATTTTTATAACGAGCCTTAAAAGACGAGCTTAGCGAGTAGCACATGTATCTTTTCATGTCATGCTCTGGAGATGGAAACTCTTGGCCGATAAACACAGACTCTTTTGTTTTACTCTCATGTCTCGGGGAGTTGGGGCCTGCCGAACGCAGCAACCTCTGCTCAGGCACAGCTGGATCCAATAAGAGCGTGCCCTGGTGCTCTGTTTATATTACAACAGGAAATTTAGAGGAAAAAAAAAATAAAGTGATATAATTGTATCAAATTTAGTGTATGCTACCACATTCATTTTCAGCAGTTTCCCTACTAACAACACTGCTTGCCCCCTCAGTACACAGAGAATAATAAGATCTGAACGCACACTGTTTGTACTACGTCGCATACTATATTATGTTAGTACAAAGTTGTATTATTTTGTCTGTGAATATGTGTAGGTAACTCAACTACTGCATGTCAGATCTACCCAGCTGTACCTTTACCCGAACCTGAAGTTTCGGTTCAGTCTCACCTTTATTGTTTCCACTGATTTGAATGGAAAAGCCTCTGAAAAAATTAATGTGCAGGTGACAGGTAAAGTTCAGAGGCAGCTATCACCAGTGTGGAACATTTTTTGGTCTGGTGCATTATGATATGTTGCACCAGCTCTTATATCGGGCTTCTTTGCTGCTTATTTAGAGTACGTTATAAGTCGGCGCACTGAGCACAGTAATGCAGTGATGTGGCGACTCAAAGATTTCAACCCTCGATAAAGGGCTAATAATAATTTGAATTTGTGCTAGAAGACAAAGTCTGAATCTGTCTGAAGGCCGCATTAGTAATGTAGCAATTATTGCCAATTCCTTACCCCGCGGAGCTGCAGAAAGACAGACGCTGCTGCCAAGTCAGAGGCATTGTTGTGGTGACATTTGAGTGGAGGATCAAACCGCTGATGAATAATCTATATTGAAAAGCTGCTCTTTCTGCCAAATGTCAGACAGCAGCAGGAGCCATTGTTCAAGGAGCGGACTCTAAAACTCTTCATTCACCATCTTCATAATACTGTGTCACACAGTGTGCTAATAAATGTGGTAATGTAGTGTGCACTGAACAAACAGTTGTTTAAAATCGGAGGGGCAAAATGACTTTAACAATAGGTGTACTGCTCATCTTTCTCTGCTGATTTTCTGACCTGATGCTGTTTTCTTTCTTGCCATAATAAGGAGCACGCTGCATTTGAATGTCAGTAGGAATATGACCAGTTTGCTTTTCTGCAGCTTTCCTGCAGCTATGCGTACATCGCCATCACAGCTAGTCTGCAAATTGCTCTTATTCTGGATTCTGAAGGGAATGTGCTATGGATCGTACCCTTTGATGATCTCTGATCTCTGCAGCCCTGCAGTATATCTCATAAATCTAGAAACCCTCATCTTTATTCTTTGCTTTGCTGTGTGCAGCAAGCATGTGCCAACATCAGCTTCCTGCTTCCCTTCTGTTTATTGCAACAGAGAGGTTTTTTGTGAACACTAGGGCTTTGCTGATTTGTATTGCATTGTCATAAATTGGCAAACCAAGTCTTTATAATTAGCCTGCCGCAAAGCCAAGCAATGTTTCAAGGCTTGCAGCATGTCCCCAGTCCACATGAAGAAACATTTGAAATGAACCAAAAGTTAACTCTCATCTGCTCGAGATGCACAACTTGGCCTGTCTAGATGAAACAAATTAGTGTATGCCTGTGGACAGCATAGATCTGGCATATAGAGCAGATGGTCCACCACCCCCAGGCTTCCATAAAAAAACACACAACACCAACATACACCTCGGCACATCCATTCCCTCGTGTCATACACTGACTCAGAATGTTGTCCTGTAATAGATAGAGGTGGATTCATTCTCCCCCGGCATGCCTTGGTGCTGGAAATAATGCAATATGGTATTTTAGCTTTGTAAAAGATTGGAAAATACACTCAGAATCACACCAGAATGGGGTAGGTGCTGGGCATAACATAAACAGACAACAAAAGAAGAAAATCAATGTCTTGCACAGTTCGGAGCTCCAGTTTTCCATATATATATATATATATATATATATATATATATATATATCATATATATACATACAGCACCACAAAGAATATGAGGTTTTCAGCTCCACTATTCTTCAGACAGGAATTCACATTGCAGATTTGGGATAGTTTGGAATTAGATTTTTGCCTGCTCCTCTCATAGTTTGCTTGCTTTGCCAGCTGCTAGCAAGTGTATGAGTTCAGCCTGTTGATTAAAAATTAGGAGGTTCAACTCTTCTTTTCATGTCCTCGATTTGAGTCTGTCACTCAAATCTTTATAGACGCCATGTCACAAGCAAGTCTAAAAATTAGCTTGAAATTTGAATTCGCCTGAACGTATCTGTGGGACAAAATTACAAAGACATGAAAAATGAATGGCTCTGCAAACAGACACTGACCCCCTTATACACTGTAAGTGGAAATAAATTGCATCACGCTGCCCTAAAGGACGTCTGAATCGCTGAACTTCCCATGAGGTGGTTAGGTAACTATTGTTCACTTCATTTGTTTTGCTTTTGCCCTAAGTCAGAGACAAGAAACTCAATTCGGAAGACTTTCCATTATCCAGTTCCCCACAGCACAGTATCAGTTATTTGAAAGCCTCCTCCCATGTACCAGTCTATCAGCAGCACCTCTGCTGCTTTTTTTTAAGGATTTAGGTAGTTCCTCTTTTAGCAGTATACTTATGAATGATGTGTTTGACTCGGATATCCCTTGACTTTAAAACAACAGTGAACACCAAAGAACATCCGAGGCCCTATGTGACTGTACGGCAGCGAGTGATACTGTGCGGTAATCTACAAAGGCCTGAAAGGGGGAACTGTTTCTTTAGCCAACCTGTAAATTCCTAACAGATTGAGCTTCTGGTTGAAGGCCTTGTTTTTAGAAAAGCAGCTGAAAGAAGCTTGCGGCGCTGCAGGATTTCTTTCAGGCTAAATACATTAGCGGATGGACAATGGGGTCACTGATCCAAGGTTTACTTGTAACAGAGAAGCACAAAGTCCTTATCGAAGGAGTCTGTGAATTACAGTGTGACTCTTGTTTGCCGGCTTATGCTTAGCCAAGCGTTATGGTGTACCACTTAGTTCTGTATTGAATCCATTGCGGACGTGGCTGTTAAGATTTCAGAATAAAAGAAACATGGGCTTATTTTAGTTCTGATAACATCCTATTGCAGGACTAAGAATTGACCTGACAAATCATGACGCCCCAATTTCGACATTTTTATTGTAAATGTGCAAACACCACAAACAGTTGCGTATTCAGCGCGGTACAGCGAAGCAGGATAACGTCCGCAGATGTAATCTTCAGGAACACCGGCCTCATTTATCTGTCATCCACTGGGGGATCCGGGGAGCGCCTTTATCGGGGTTCCACAGAAAGGAATTCGTAGAAGCGGCAGATGAAATATGGATGGGTTATTTTCAACAGAATCACTACTGGCAGCCTTCAGAGGAGGAGATAATTACCACTTTGACAAGCTTTGATCACAGGTACAGTTATTCTCAGAATGCCTGTGTTGATAGAACAATGAGATGACGGCCTTGAGATCCAGATGAGTGTGGCCTAGTTTTGCTTCTTAGATTATGAATAGAGGCACTGTGTAGCACATGAAGACTCAAGAACAACAAAATCGGGGTTAGTTGATGTGGCGTGGCTTAACTGTCCATAACTCTCTTTTGATTTGTGGAAATAGAGAAGGGCTACTGCATTGCTCTGGGGGGGTTGTGGGCAAGTCATCCACTTGTAAATACTGTGGGTGGAATGAATCACTGTGGTTCCTTTTTTGTCAGGAGGCAGCAAATTATTCAATAGAATGACAGATGTATCAACGAGCCCGGAGTCTTGCTGGAGTCGATTTTAGCGAAGTAGGTGTGGAGTCATGAGGGGTAACACTGGTGGGAGGAAGGAAGAAAAAAATCAAGATGAAGATGTAACCTTGGCGTGCAGAAATAAGGTTCAGTTCATTGATATCGCTTTGAAAAATCCATCCAGACCAAAGTAAACATGCCTCCTACACTACCTGCCAGAACTAAACTGAGATGCAGCATTTCTTAGCAGGGCCACCCCGGTATAGGAAGGAAGAGATCTTTGTGTGTGTGTGTGTGTGTGTGTGTGTGTGTGTGTGTGTGTGTCTGTGTGTGTGTGTGTGTGTGCATGTGTGTGATGGTCAAACAAGTCAAATGAGTCAGGTTTTGCCTCTCTGACCTCTGGAATGTAAACAACCAGCCTTTTGAGCTTTTAAGTCAGTGTTTTGTTTATGTTTTATAGTTTTTGGGCTCATATCCGAATATATCCTTCCACCCCTGCAGGACTCATTTATATTTTACCTCCTCCTGTATCCTGCTCATTAGCCCTGCGCTGATGTTGTTCTCCTGGAGGCTCAGATGCCTCAGTGGAAACTGTGTCCTGCAGAGCAAAGCCCCCATGATGTCATTTCCTCCCACATCACTGATGTAGTTCTTGTCTAAATCCACCTGCTGCAGACTCATGTTCTCTTTCAGCATGTCAGCCAGTAGCCTGACCCCGGGGTCACCCAAGTTATTTTCGTCTAGGATGATCTGAGTCAGTGAGCTGTTTCCTTTTAAGCTGTCAAAAAGTTCTTTCCATGCTGCCAGATCGGCACCGCCGGTCTGCGCTAGCCCTAAGTACTGAAGACACGAGTGGGATCTCATATATGATGCTAACACCTTCACGCCATCGCTGCTCAGACCGTTCCCCCGATATCCAGCTCTAAAAGTGTAAAAGCCCTGAAAGAGCTCCATCCAGAGGGCAGCTGCAGTAGCATATCCTGCTCTGATGGGAAAACCATCGCCTGCTGGATGGCGGCAGCAGCTCTTGCTGTTTGTTCCTGCAGCTCAGCTATTCCGTTCAACAGGGTCAGCACTCCATGGTCACGCAGTTTGTTCCCAAACAAGCTGTAGAAGGAGAAAATAGAGGTTACTGTGGAGATTTATTTTCAAGCCTCCATGAGCCACTCACTTCAAAATAGGCTGTGTGCACCCTGATATTAAGCTTTCTCTTATGTGGCATCTAGGTTCAGGCAGAACGCATTTTTTTTCACACTGAATGACACTATGTGACACAACAAATACTTTTTTTGTATATTTTGTTTTGCAGCTTCAGTACCACAGAATCTGTGGAAAATTGCTGAATGTCTTGATAATTTGTTACACCTTTCCTGCTGACAGTTTGATGTATTTGGTATGTCAAATGCAGATTTAAGGATTTTGAACAACTGCACAACTGAACTGGTCTCAGTCCAGTCATTTATTTGGGGGCATTAAATTACAGTTAGGTCAATTATTTGGACCATGATAGGATTTTTTGCAACTTTATCTTTGTACACCACCACAGTGGATTTTAAATCAAACTACATTTCATTAAAGTGCAGACTTTCAGCTTCAGTTGAAGAGCTTTAACAAAGGCACTTTTGTACATATTCCCTCATTTTCAGATTAAAGTCATTTTACATGAAAATGAAAATCCTTGGCATTCGGTGACTGAAATCTAGAAGACACAGACATGACCAAATGCTCTACCCAGCCTTTGGTACAGCTGCCTTCATTTGCTGCTTGTTTGTGGGTGTCTCTGCCTTCAGTTTTGACTTCAGTAACTGAAAAGGATGCTCCGCTGGACTGAAATCAGGTGACAGATTTGGCCATTGAAGAATATCTAATATTTATTTGCCGTGAGAAACTCTTGGGTTATTTTTGCAGTTTGCTTTGGGTCGTTATCCATTTGCACTGTGAAGCACCATTCCTTCAGTGTCTGCAGGATTTGGCTGAGTCTGAGCAGAGAGAACAGCCGTGCACACTTCAAAACTCATGCTTGCACTTCTATCAGCAGTCATATCATGAATAAACACTAGTGACCTGGTTTCACCGGCAGCGTTACATACCCATATGATAGCACTGCTTCCCATACATAGTGTGGTATGCTGTGGCTTAGGAGACGTTCCTTTCATATGTCCAAAGATTGGACCAGTGATTCCCAAAGTGTGGGCCGAGCCCCCTGGTGGACCGTGAAGGTACTGCAGGTGGTCCGCAGTGATAATAGAAATTCAGTTTGAAATCATTCACTCCAGGATGTACAGTTATATATTATATATAAATGCATTTATTTATTTTAAAAGGGAATCAAAAATGGTTATAGGAGGTGGTTAGTTTGTGATTTTACTCCTTACTCTGACCTGAATTTACTGCTCTTATATTGAAGTTTGTTTCTTTTTTCTTTTCCTTTCTTTTCTTTTTTCCCAAAAAAAGTGATATTCAGATGTTTTCAGATGGTGACATGTTTTTCTGAATTCTAATGTTATTCACTCTCAGACGTTGACGTGGCAAGGCTCAGTGGAGCGTAGGACTTACTGCAGGCCTTTGACCTGGGGCTTCACTCTGAGAACGTCCAGCAGTATGTGAGCACCGTAGGGGCCAATGAGGTTGAGGTTGAGATTGAGTAGTGTGACTTGAGACAGGCTGCTCTTCAGTGCCCCCGCCAGGCTCAACAGAAGGTCATCTGTGAGGTCCGTGTTCCTCAGAACTAGCTGCTCCACCTCATCAGACATGCTCAGCACTGCCATCATGGCGTGAATCTACATTTACAAACCAGGAGAAAGTCGATGAAAACTGTAAGCCCCTCTAAAATTACAGTAAACGGCTGGCAGTTAAATTTGCCAGCATGAAACTGTTATAAAACCTGTGCTACCTCTGCGCACAGCGTATCTGTGTGAAGTACTGTGCTGTGTAGAATATATATTTTATATCTATGAAGTTTCTGTTCTGTGATCCTGGTATCCAACACGAGAGCACAGAACAGCAAAGATATGATACAAATAAAACCACATTTATCGCATTTAACTTCTAGTTCACCTTAATCACGAGAGAGCAAGCTGCCATGAACAAAATCACATTTCATAGCGTAGAGAAATTATTTTCTCCTTCATACAGAAATGCATCCCAGCCCCGAGAAGAATATCTTGAACATCAAGCATCGCCGTTTGTGCGCGGCGGCTCACAGTGTGCGATGTGTTGTAGCGAGGGATGTGGGGGAGACAGGTGCTGGAGGTTTTCTAAACACAGACGAGATGAGAGTGCAGAGACATATGGTCTGGCTGCCGGCCACGTCCACGCTGCCATTTTGCTAGACCTTGAGGAATTTTTCAGGCGCTGTTGGAAGCTTTTTCATCATGATCGGTATGACCGAGTGAAATGCCTGCCCTAGATAAAGCTCAGTGACCATTTGTACAACTGCTCTTTGTATTAAAAGCTCAAACAATAGAATAAATCCTAGAACAGACTGAATATATCAGAAGTGAATCAAAAAGTAACTTTTTAATCTGCCACATAACTCTTACATGCCTAAAACGTATCGCTACTTTTCTGTTAGTGGAGAAGATTTTATATTTGGAGGTCTAAAGGGAAGTTATAAGTTATAAAACTAACTTGAATATGGATTCAAAACTGCTTAAAAGCTAAAAAAAAAATATCAGAATCAGTAGTCAAAGGAGAAAATGTGGCACTCTGTAAAAGCTTGTTTCTCTCTGTGTAAGCGCCACATTATTTAATGAATGGCTGGAACAGGCTAACGTAATGTGGAATAACCTTAACAACCTTAAAGCTGGTTGAGAAGTAGGACAAAGGGGCGTGCGTTACATTAAAAGGCGAATCATTTTACTGTTATTTGGCAGATACATTTCCTGCTCTGACACAAACACAGAATGTAGGAATCTGCTTGATTCGAGGCTTCTGCCAGCGATTTAATGCCAGGAACGCTTCTGACAAAAACACAGATTCGCCACAGTAATTTGTGTTATACACACACCTGTGCCTGCAGGTCTTGCTCTCTAACAGACTCTTCCTTGCCAGCATTCTGATTAGCCTTGTCCTCTTCCTCCTCTGGCTTTCCATCACGCTGCAGAGTGGTGTCGCTTTCTGCGCTGAGCTCCACATCTGAGCCTCGAGCTTTGGGGCACGACGACAGCGTCTTCTGCAGCCGGCACCTCTCCAGGACTTGGCACACAGAAAGAAAATTAAACAACTCAGGTGCAATAAAACCAACGGTCCTGAAGCCAGGAGCACGCGGTGACGCCGATATCCACGGTTAATTTGAAAATGGGAAAATCTAAAATTCAGTTTGTGCCTGTGCTTGAGCAATAAAGAAAGTAGATCAGCTAAAATTTATGCACGCAGGCACGTGCGAATCTGCATAACCTCTCCCGCACGTCATCCGTCTTCCTTTAAGGAGACATTTCTCAATGTATCACTTTCTTGAAAATTCAACCTTTTTCTGCTTAAGTGTATTATGTAAATCACTTACAGCACTCCAGGGGGATTCCACTTTGGTTCTACTGTGCTGTGGTTTCTCTACTCACTGTTTGCCTTGAACCAGTGATGTTTGCTTGGGCCCTGCTTCAACGCAGCACTCATTTCCACACATTCTTCATAGAAGTCCTTCAGCTTTTCCGCGTCTCTGTTTTTCCCATTTGATCCAAGGCCGGTCTGTTTCTCTCTGTTCTGCTTAGTCAGCGCTTCCTCGTCCTGCAATGAATCTTTAAAAAGAAACACTCTTGTTCTTTCCCGGTTTTTTTTTTTCTCCACAAAGAGTATTAAATGGTAATACCACTTGCAGAAGGCTTGAAGGTCATCTGTATCCCCACTTGAAAGGCCGGAAGATCTTATTCTCCTCTCTTTTTCCGTCTTGTCTTACAGGAATGAAACTAACTAATGAGAAAATTTCCTTACCGGGAAATGCGCTCGTCTTGTTTGATGGCGGTTGCAGTGTTGTGACAGGGCTAGTTCCTCTGTCCTGCTCTCGTCTGGCGGATGACACCTTGTCTTCAAATTTTTCTGTCACCGATGACCTCTCTGAGCCCTTGCCGTCTTGTCTCTCTTCGCCTCTGTCATTTCCAACTGTCTTGCCTTTGCTCTCCTTCTGATTAGTTTGACCCTTGCGTCGTTTCTTCTTGGAGGTTTCTTTAATTCCAGCTACAGGGAGGTCTTCGCTGTCTGTTGATCCTCTGCTGCCCTCCTTGATGTGTTTTCTTCTCCTCCTCACTGATTTCTTCGCAGGTCTGGCTGGGATAAATAGAGGGGATGATGGACATGACTCTGCTTTGGAAACATTAGAGACAAAATAAGAGAAAAAATGCTTTGTGAGACAGTTTGCCTTTAAACTAGTTCATCGAAATCAAGGACTGGGCCTGATATCAAAACATGTTGATGAAAAGCTTTAGGAAGTAGTGGAAAATTGAGACCCTCATTTCCAGGCTTTGTACCATTGCCAGTGTTCTGCTCTAGAGGGGCACCTAAGTTCTCCTTTGTGCCATTGTTCAGCTGCTGGCTGGAGCCATGTATATTTCGGAGACTTGTGCATCTGAAAGGGATGGAAAATGTGCTCTCATTATGTTTTACCTATTGTACCAACAGCATCCCCTGATCTTATATAAAATACGCATCCTTTGTACAGTAACCTGACCTGTA
Source organism: Pterophyllum scalare (assembly GCA_024447675.2). NCBI lineage: Eukaryota > Metazoa > Chordata > Actinopteri > Cichliformes > Cichlidae > Pterophyllum > Pterophyllum scalare. The sequence goes on from JAMQGT020010102.1 coordinate 30,034, forward strand.
GCAGGGAATCCCACCAGCCAGCCAGGTCAATCTGAAGCTGCTCTTCCTGCCCTGCTGGCAAGCCGGGAAGCGTAGCGGTACTCGCAGCAGCAGGAACTGATCCTGGTCACCATGATGCCGTTCACATAGAAGGAAGCACTGAACGGGTAACCTCTGTGTCTCGGCGAGAGTAAACTGGAAGTCGTCGGAGGAGACACAAAGCGGGACAAACAGCCTGAAGATGATGCCATGTTTGATGTGTTCAATAGGGCAATACA